>LZPO01097296.1:125506-157203 GCA_001675575.1 Neotoma lepida | reverse complement strand
TTATAAGGGACAAGGGTACAATTTAAATTTTGGTAGTTCCACTTTTAGAGTAACAAAGAATCCAGAAATAGGACCACATAGACATGACCATTTAGAGTCTTATTGAAGATACAAAGACACTGCAATGGATGAAAAGTGATCTTTTAGCATTTGTTCAACTGGCCATATCTAGATTACAGAAAGAATTTATGAGTTCAGGTTCACACAAAGGTTTTAGATATGACACTGTGGTGGTTTGAAAGAAAATGGCCCCCAAAGGCAGTGGCACTATTAAGAATTGTGGCTTTGTTGGAGTAGGTGTGGCCTTGTTGGAGGAAGTGTGTCACTGTAGGGATGGGTTTTGAGGTCTCCTTTGCTCATGCTTTGCTCAGTGTGACACCAGAGCACTTCCTGTTGCCTGTGAGTCAAGATACAAGAACTCTTGGCTCCTTCTCTATCATCATGTCTGCCTGCATGCTGCCTTGCTTCCTGTCATGATAATAATGGACTAAATCTCTGCACTGTGAGTGAGCCACCACAATTAAATGCTTTCCTTTTTCTAAGAGTTGCCATGGTCCTGTTACTTCATGAATAGAAACCCTATGATAAAAGTTGGTACCAGGAGTTGGGTATTGCTGTGATAGGCCTGACCATGCTTTTGTTTAAAGGTGCATGGATCTCCGGACTGTGAATTAGAAAAGCAGTTGAAGGCTTTAAGTGCTGCTTAATGGGCCATCCTAGTAGGAGCATGGAAGAAAGTGGTGCTGAGTATAATTTGAACTGTGGGTATCTGGCTCAAGAGGTTTCACAGAAGAATTTAAGTACGTTGCCTAGAAATTGTTCTTGTGATATTTTGGTGAAGAATATGGCTGATTTTTGCCCTTGTCTGAAAAGTTTGCCTGAGGCTAAAGTGAAGAGTTTTGGATTAATTCCCTTGGCAGATGAAATCTCAAAACAGCCTAGTATACACCCTGATGTGTGGACTCTAGTGTCAACTCTAATGAAGATATATAATGAAAAAGAGCAAGTTGTGCAAGGAAAAATATTTGAGGAGAAAAGGAGCACAAGAAAGTAGAATGGAGCTATGTCCTGTATTCAAGGAGATAAACAGATTAGGAAATGGAATAAAGGGAGTGGTGACCTCAGGGCAAGATCCCACCCAGCTACAAGAAAAGCTTAGAGCCTGATGCAGTGGTGCTCACCTTTAATCTCATCACTTCTGCGGCAGAGGCCAGTGGATCTCTGAGTTTGAGGCCAGTCTGGTCTACAGAGCAAGTTCCAGAACAGCCAAGCTTAGGCAGTGAAGGTAACCATTGAAAAAAGAAAGTTGGTGTAGATGTAATTGAAGGATGGGGCCATGTTTCAGTCCCAGCAAGCAGCAGAACTTAGCAGTTTTGGCCACATGGTTCTGGCTTTAGAGTTAAGGATAGAAGAAAGTGGTTATAGAATTTGCCTCCATGAATAAGGAAAGCTGCTGAAGCCAGGCGAGTGTCAGGGATATCCCTGAATGGAGGCCTAGAGAGGCCATTGTGTGAAGTTGTGAAATTAAAGCCTGGATTGCCTTGGAGACCCTAAGATGTTGGATATGCCAGAGCCCTGGGATATCTGCCAAGGAAAGTTGCTAACAGGGAGTGGAACCAGCCCAGAAGAAAGTAGTGTTTTGCAGACAACGGAGCTGAAAGGAGTTGGAGATCTGAAGAGCATATTGACATTAGACATGGAGATGTACAGTTTGGAGTTTTCCCAGCTGATTTTTGAGAGGACCGAGCAGATGCCCTAACAGGCTGCTCAGTCTTCTCTCAGAGATCAGGTATTGGTCCCTGCTTTATGGAACTGAGCAGGCAGTTTCTGAGGAAGAGCCACAAACAAAGGGCAATTAATCACTGGTGCCCCTAACAACAGGGACAAGGGAGATGACATCTAATTAGAAGCCATTGCTTACTCTCATTACCATTACAGCACTATTGTGTGGAGGTACATCTAACCACCAGGCCAATAGTAGAGTGTTTGGTAAGACAGTTGATGTCTTTTCTCCATCAGCAGCCTTCTTAATATCTTCAGGCACTATGTAAGCTAGGCAGCATAGGAACTTCCTACTCTATTCCAGTTTGATGTCTCTATGTTGTGTACTCAAAGTGAGTGGTATCTTCAGCAACAGGGTCTTAATTGTGAGTGTGGTAAACAAGCAAGAGCAATGACAAAAGTCTCTATTGTTTTGAGTGCTGCTGGTAACTCCGAGACCAATAACTCTTAGGGAGGTATCTTGTGCCTGGTACTAAGATTTTCATTTAATAACCCATGTCTTCTAGGAGCAGCATTGTCCATCCATGCTTGGTTTCTCCTTTGGAGACAGTGTCTGCTAGTAAGTTGCTTATGAGCTAGTTGATGGCCACACACCAGTGCACATATAGGCAGCACCAATTGGAATTAGTGGGCTATTAACAACAATAAAGAAGAAGATATGAAGTTGGGAAGGAGCTGGAATGGGGGCACTGTGAGAAATTGGAGAGGTAGTGATAGATGGATACCATCAATATACCCTGCATACACATATGAAGTTTTCAGGGAATAGAAATTTTTTTTAAGAACAGTATTATTTTAAGCAAGTGGCTTTTTGGTAAGACATGCTAGAGGACAGCTTGGCAGTACCTTTCAAAACTAAAAATGTTTTTACCATACAGACCCAACTTGAAATATTGAACATTTATTCCAGAGAAATCAGAACATACTTTCATGGAGGGACTTGTAAGTTACTATTCATAGCGGCTTTATACTAGCTCTGAATTGTGACATACCCAAATGACCTTCAGTGGATAAATAATTAAACAAATTGTGGTAGTCGATGCTATGAGATAACTGCTCAGCATGGGAAAGAGAGGACATTATCTGAACAAATCTTAGGAAATGACACTGGATGAATAACCAACACAAGAGGTTATTTACTGTGTGGTTAAATTCACACAGCACTCCTGAAATGACAATATAACAGATATAGAGAATGAATAGCTGTTGCCATGGATTAGATGGGGAGATAGTGTGGATGTGAGTCACTAAAAGTGATGTAAGGGAGCACTATGGTTATGCAGTTTTGTCTTTATTTTGGAAGTGATAATATAAGACTACATGCAATAAAGCTGATGTAAACACACATTTCATTAGTTGAGAAACAGAACTCAAAGGAGGGCACAAATGACAATCAATTGATCAGTAGGGAAACTTATCTGATTTTGACTCACTTTGTTATGTGTTTGTTTTTGTTGTAATTGTTTTCACTTTTTGAGATGGGGTCTTATCCTAAGCTGACCTCACATTCATTATGCAGCAGAGGATCTCCCTACCTCATTCCAAATGTGATTGTAGGCATGCACCATACAGCTTAAAAGGAGGCTTATTTGAGGATTTCTCTCATGAAATTATGGAGTTTAAGACAACCTATGTATGCTCAAGAACAGGGAAAGTGAGAGCATGGCTCAGCCCAAGTCAGAAGTCTGAGAAACTGGGCAGGGAATACAGCAAGGTGAGCATGACACTAGAGTGTGACACTATAAGTCAGAGGGCTGGAGAACCTGAAGTTTTAATGTCCAAAAACAGGAGAAGATCAGTATCCCATTTCCAAGAGATGTTTACTTTTGTTTTGCCCATGCCCTTAGGCAATTAGCTAGTGTCTTTGATACTACTGAATAGAAGATCTTCCTTACTCAATCTATAGATTCAAATACCAATTTCTTCCAGAAAATCACTCATAGACACATCCAGAAACAGTGCTTTACACAACTACCTGTGTAACACTTAACCCAAGAAAATTAACACCTAAGGCTGGCTATCACACACTCACAGAAAATACTACGTCATGGTAAATCTAAATAATTATATGAATTGTACTGATGTCCATTTCTGGCTTAAATATTATACTTACATAACATCTTTACACTGGAGGATATTATTTATAGGCAGGGTACTTGGTACCTTCTATATAATTCTCTCCAAAACCTCCTGTGAATTTATAATTATTTCAAAATTAAAATGTTACAATAAGAAAAAATTAGTAAAAAACTTTTCTGAATGTCAACTTAAGTTATTATTTTAAGCTCATCTTTCAATATTCCATACACACAATTCTCTGAAAGTTCCTTTTTCTATTAATTCATATTTTGTGCACACAAAATTGAAGAAGGTGACACTTAGCTAAAGGACAAAGGACGTTCACATACATTTTAATGAAGTTTACAAGACTGATGATTATTTTCCACGGTCTGATGCCATATGTTTTTTTCAGATGACAAATGATATTTACAACTGCAATGGTAATGAGATGGCTCTTTCTTGAATTATTATTTCTTCATACAAAAGAAATTGGCAGTGGGAAAGTAATCCACAGACAAAAATCTAATGCTGATGCTCTCATTACAATAAGTGGTTGAAGCCACTCTCCCAAGTCTATTAAAGCTGAATCTATATTCACCTCTTTAAAACTCACTTATCCTGACAGAGTTGAGTGGTAGAGGAAGTGTACCACCTACTTGTCCAACAAAATTCAATATTATATTTTTAAACTGCCATAAAGCACATGATGAGAGACTAGTTAGACAGATGAAAAGATAAGAATAGAAAGCCCCAGCATAGGCTCAAGCATTGCATAAGCAGGTGAAGATAATAAAGGCACATTCTACCTACAGATCTGCCAGCTTGCTTAATAAATGGTGTTAGTAGAAGTCTACCATCAAGAAACAAAAAGGAAAACTGTGAAAAGTAGATGTCCTCCTGGAGCATTAAGGCGCTAAAGCACAGGGATCAACTCCATGCTGAGGTCAAACCAGGAAACACATTAAGGGTGCAACCTTGTGAGTGTTTTTAAGGGGAATCTGCATTTTCATATAGTATTGATAGCAACTATTTCAAATACTTTAAAACCAGTGTATATCTAAGCTGTATTAGTGTCCTAAGGTTGACATAACAAATCACACACACACACACTACCAACAACAACAAAATAACAGGAATTAACAATCAATGGTCATTAATATCTCTTAATATGAATGGACTCAATTCACCAATAAAAAGACACCAGCTAATGGAATTAATATGAAAACATCATTCTGCTGCATACAAGAAACACACCATAGCATCAAAGATAGACATTACCTCAGAATAAAGGGTTAGAAAAAGATTTTCCAATCNAATTGACCTAAGAAAAAAGCTGGTATAGCTATCCTAATATCTAACAAAATAGACATTCACCCAAAATTAATCAAAAGAGATAGAGAAGGGCATTTCATATTCATCAAAGGAAAAATCCACCAAGTTGATGTCCCAATTCTGAACACCTATACCCCAAATGTAAAGGTACCCACATTTGTAAAAGAAACATTACTAAAGCTTAAATCACACATAGAACTACACACAATAATAGTGAGAGGCCAGATCCTTCAGCCAGAAAATAAACAGAGAAATAATGGAAACTAACATGTTATGACTCAAAGGTCCTAACAGATATCTACAGAACATTTCACCCAAACACAAAAGAATATTCCTTCTTCTTAGCACCACATAGAACCTTCTCCAAAACTGACCATATACTCCATCACAAAGCAAGTCTCAACAGATAAAAAAGAATTTAAATAACCCTCTGTATCTTATCAGATCATCATGGATTAAAGCTGGATTTCAACAACAGAAAGCCTAGAAACTAATGGAAAGTGAACAACTCTCTACTGAGTTACCAGTGGGTCAAAGAAGAATTTTAAAAAAGTTAAAGACTTCCTAGAATTCAATGTAAATGAATGCAAAACATACCCACTTATGGGACACAATGAAAGCAGTGCTAAGAGGAAAGTTCATAGCACTAAATGCCTTCATAAAGAATTTGAAGAGATCTCATACTAATGATGTAAGAGAACATCTGAAAGCTCTAGAACAAAAAGAAGTAGATACACCTAAGAGGAGTAGATGGCAGGAAATAAACTGAGGGCTGAAATATCAATAAAATTGAAACAAAGAGAACGATACAAAGCATCAATGAAACAAAGAGTTTGTTCTTCAAGAAAATCAACAAAATAGATAAACCTTTATTCAAACTGACTAAAAGACAGAGAGAGAATATCAAAATCAACAAATCAGAAGTGAAAAGGGGATATAATAACAGACTCTGAGGAAATCCAGAGAATCATTAGGTCATACTTTAAAAACCTGTACCCCACAAAATTGGAAAAATCTAAAAGAAATGGACAAATTTCTTTACAGGTACCACTTACCAAAGTTAAATCAAGATCAGAAAAACAATTTAAATACACTGATAACCCCTAAGGAAATAGAAGCAGTCATTAAAAGTCTCCCAACCAAAAATAGCCCAGGGCCAGAAAATTTTAATGCAGAATTCTACCAGACTTTTGTTGGGTGGGGGGATTTATTTTTGGATGCAGCCACCAGGCCATGATCCAGTCTGGTGCCCTATTGCCAGCCCTGCTTCCTGAGTGGCTCGGGCTCCAGCCCCAGCACCACACCTCACACCGCNGGGATCCCAGGCTATGCATGACCTGTGCATGCTACCTTGGAATACAGGCTATGTTGAATCCACCCCTTCAAAGCCCGGCTCCTCCTCAGAGAGGCTCAAGACCATTCCCTCTGGGTATTTAAGCAGCATCCTGGAAAACAGATGCATGGCTCCCCTGGTCTCTCATCCTGGTCTCCTCTCTGAGAGGCCAGGGAATCACCTGGGAATGCTTTACTCATTAAACCTAGCCTTTCCCTAATTCAGTCTGATTTGGATTTCTGCATCGGTGGAGAGGTTCATCAGGATGTAAAAAACTTATCAACTTTCAAAGAAGAGCTAATAACAATACTCTTCAAATTATCCCACAAAATAGAAACAAAAAGAACATTGTCAAATTCTTTCTATGAGGCTACAGTCACCCTGATACCCAAATCACACAAAAATTCAACAAAGAGAATTACAGACCTGTAGGAGAATGTTTTGTCTGGTTCTGCCCAGCTCCCACAGCTGTTCAGACCCAAGCAAACATGCAGAGGCTTATATTATTTTCAAACTATGGCCTAATGGCTCAGGCTTCTTATTAGCTAGCTCTTACATCTTAAATTAATCCATTTCTATAAATCTATGTTTTGCCATGTGGCCTGTGGCTTACCAGTACTGTTACATCTTGCTTCTCCTGGTTAGATGGCTAGCAGCATCTCCTCAGCTCTTCTTTCTTCTTCCTCTCTCTCTAGTTAGAATGTCCTGCTTAACCTTATTCTGCCTCACCATTGGCCAACAGCTTTATTTATCAACCAATCAGAGCAACACATGTTCACAGCATACAGAACAACATCACCATCACAGACCAATTTCACTCACTGATGCAAAAATACTCAATAAAATACTGGCAAACCAAATCCAAGAAAACATTAAAAAGATTATCTACCCTGACTAAGTAGGCTTCATCCCAGAAATGCAGAGATGGTTCAACATATGAAAATCTGTCTGGGTAATCTACCATATAAACAAACTGAAAGAAAAAAATCATATGATCATCTAGTTAGATGCTGAAAAAGCCTTTGACAAAATCCAATACCCCTCCATGATTAAAGTACTGGAGAGATCAGGGATACAAGGGACATACCTAAACATATAAAATCAATATATAGCTAACATCAAATTAAATGGAGAGAAACTCAAAGCAATTCCACTAAAAGCAGGAACAGGACAAGTTGTCCACTCTCTCCATACCTATTCAATATAGTATTCGAAGTTCTAGCTAGAGCAATAAGACAACTAAAGGAAATCACAACACAGAGACATTAGATATGAATGCCCAGACTTATCTTATGATTGTCCCACTAGCTCTTATAACTTAATTTACCCGGTTTCTCTTCATCTATGTTTTGCCTCAGGGCTTTTTACCTTTCTTTCATTCTGTATTTCCTATTCCACGTCTGGCTGGCTGTGGTGGCTGCCTGGCTACCTGGCCCCAGGTATCTTCTTCTCTTTCTCCCTATTCTCTCTCTGCTCTCTCTGATCTTAAATTCCTCCTACTACTTATTCTTTCTGCCCACTAGTCCCACTTATCCCTCTACTGTCCAGCTATTGGCCATTCAGCTTTTTATTAGACCAATCAGGTGCCTTAGACAGGCAACGTAAAATAGCAACACATCTTTACATAATTAAGCAAATGAAGTATAAACAAGTGTAACACATCTTTACGTAGTTAAACAAATGAAGCATAAACATATGTAACATACCTTTACATAGTTAAGGTAATATTCTACAACATAAACAAATATAATACATCTTTACATAGTTAAAGTAATATTCCACAAGTCAAAGTATCATTATTCACAGATGATATGATAGTATACATAAACAACCCCAAAAACTCTACCAGGGAACTCCTACATCTGATAAACACCTTTGGTCAAGTGGCTGGATATAAGATCAATACAATCAGTAGCCCTCCTACACACATATATACATATATACATATATATACATATATACCTATATACAAAGAATAAATGGATTGAGAAAGAAATCAGAGGATAACCACCTTTCACAATACCCTCAATTAATATAAAATATCTTGGTGTAACTCTAACCAAGCAAGTGAAATATCTGTATGATAATAACATCAAGTCTTTGAAGGAAGAAANTGATGAAGATATCAGAAAAAGGAAAGGTCTCCCATACTCATGGATTGGTCAGATTAACATAGTAAAAATGGCCATCTTACCAAAAGTAATCTACATATTCAATGCAATCCCATTAAAATCCCAACATGATTCTTTACAGATCTTGAAAGAACAATACTCAACTTCATGTGCAAAACAAAAAACCCAGGCTGGCTAAATCAATCTTGTACAATAAAAGAANTTCCAGAGGTATCATCATCACTGATTTCAAGCTTTACTACAAAACTATGGTAATAAAAACCACATGGTATTGGCCTAAAAACAGACAGGTGGATCAATGGAATCGAATCAAAGACCCAGAAGTAAATCTACGTGCCTATGGACACCTGATTTTTGACAAGGAAGCCAAAATTATACAATGGAAAAAAGAAAGCATCTTCAAAAATTGGCACTGGTCTAACTGGATGTCGGCATGTAGAAGAGTGCAAATAGATCCATCACCCTGCACAAAACTCAAGTGGATCAAAGTTTGATCCAAGTGGGTCATAGACCTCAACATAAATCCAGTTACACTAAACCTAATAGAAGAGAGAGTAGGAAGTAGCCTTGAACTCATTGGCACAGGAGACAACTTCCTGAACAGAATACCAATAGCACAGGNACTAAGATCAACAATTAATAAATGGGACCTCATGAAATTGAAAGTTTCTGTAAGGCAAAGGACACCATCAATAGGACAAAATGGCAGCTCACAGAATGGGAAAAGATCTTCACAAACCTGACATCCTACAGAGGGCTGATTTCCAAAATATATAAAGAACTCAAGAAACTAGATATCAACAAACCAAATAATCCAATTTAAAAATGGGGTANAGATCTAAACAGAGAATTCTCAACAGAAGAATCTCAAGTGGCCAAAAAACACTTAAACAATATCCTTGGGTGTTTCAAAATATTTGTTTATACTGTGTAGAGATGTATTGCTGTGATTGGTTTAATAAAGAGCTAAGTGGCTAATAGCTAGGCAGGAGAAAATAGATGCGATTTCCAGGGAGAGAGAGAATTCTGGAAAGAAGAAAGGCAGAGACTAAGATGCCAGTGAGGCACAAAACAAGTTGTACATATAGTACAGAGGAGAGGTAATGGAGTCACACGACAGAACATAGATTAATAGAATCATGTTAATTAGGTTGTAAGAGCTAGTTTGGAGAAAGCCTAAGCTAAGGCCAAGTTTTCATAATATCTTCATGTTGTTATTTGCAGGCTGGCAGTCTAAGATAGTCTGACAAGAAAGCTTACTACACTTAGCCATCAGGGATATGCAAATCAAAATGACTCTGAGATTCCATCTGACACCTGTCGGAATGGTTAAAATCAAAAACATAAGCATGAGCTTATGCTGGAGGGGATGTGGAGCAAGGGGAACACTCTTCCATGGCTGGTGGGAATGCAAACTTGTACAACTACTTTGGAAGTCAGTGTGGCAGTTCTCAGTAAACGGGGAATCAATCTACCAAAAGATGCAGGTAAACCACTCTTGGGCATGTACCCAAAGGATGCTCAATCATACATACCACAAGGACGCTTGCTTAACTATGTTCCTAGCAGCTTTATTTTTAATAGAACCTAGAAACAACCTAGATGTCCCTCAACTGAGGGATGGATAAAGAAAATGTGGTACACAATGGAGTATTACTCAGCTGTTAAAACAAGGACACCAGGAAATTTGAAGGCAAATGGACAGAACCAGAAAAAAAAAATCATCATGAGTGACTTAAAAAAAAAAATCATCCAGACTGAGAAATACAAACATGGTATGTACTCACTCATAAGTAAATATTAGCTATAAAACAAATGATAACTATGCTACAATCCACAGACCATTCAAGGAGGGTTCATGGGGGATGTGAGGGGACTCCCAGATATCTCTGGGAAGGGAAAATGGAAGAGATTTTGTGAGTAAACTGAGGGCGAGTGGGATTGGGAACATGAGCCATCCATTAGATTGAGGAAGAGAGACAGAGGGGGACAGTACTAAAAGAGACTACTTAAAAGGGGAGCATTTCAGGGTCAGGTAAAAACCTGGCATAAGGGAATCTCCCAGGAATCTACAAGGATGACCTAAGCTGATTTTACAAGCAATAGCAAATATGTAGCCTCAACTGGCCATCTCCTGTGACCAGATTGGTGCTAGTCCAATCGTCATCAGAAAGATTTCATCCAGCAACTGATAGAAACAGATGTGGACACATAACCAAACATTAGGCAAAGTTTGGGGAATCCTGCAGAAGAGGGACAGAAAGGATTGTAGGAGCCAGAGGGGTCAAGGACATCACAAGAAAACTCACAGAATCAACTGACCTGGGCTCATAGGGGCTCATAGAGACTGAACCAACAACCACGGAACCTGCATAGGACTGATGTAGGCACTTTGCATATATGTTACAGTTGTGTAGCTTGGTACTCTTGTGGGAGTCCTAACAGTGGGAACAGGGGCTGTCTCTGACTCTTTTACTGACTTTTGGAACCCTACACCCCATACTTGGTCACCTTGCCCAGCCTTAACCTGGGGAGGTGCTTAGTCTTATTGCAACTGATATGCCATGTTTTGTTGATACTCATGGGAGACCTGTCCCTTCCTAAACAGAAATGGAAGAGGAGTAGATTGGGGTGTGGGAACAGAGGGGAGTGGGGTGAGGGACTGGAAAGAGAGGAGGGAGGGGAAACTGTGGCCAGGATGTAAAATAAACAAATAAATAAATTCATTGACCCCACCTTAGACTACTGGAAATAATCGAGAGGGAGCCTGAACTGGCATATTCCAGTGAGTATACACATGGATGAATACCCTAACTGTCATCATGGATCCGTCCTCCAGAGACTGATGGAGGTAGATTTGGAGATCCACAGCCAGGCACTAGGCTGAGCTCCAGGAGTCCAATCCATGGGAGAAGGGAGGCCTTCTATGAGCGAGGGACAGCGAGATCATGATGGGAAGGTGTACAAAGATGGCCAGCCAAACTAGTGGAGATGCATGAACTGCCGACCAATAGCTCAGGAGCCCCCATGAGCCCTCATCCAGAGACAAATGGAAGCAGATGCAGAGATCCACAGCTGGGTGCCAGGCCGAGCTCAATTGTGAGAGAGGAAAGATTCTATGAGCAAAGGACATCGAGATCATGATGGAAAAATGTACTGAGAAGGCCAGCCAAACTAGTGGAAACGCATGAACTGTGGGACCAGTAGCTGAGGAGCCCCGATGAGTCCTTATCCAGAGACAGATGGAAGCAGATGCTGAGATCCACAAACAGGACTCCAGGAGTCCAGTTGTTGTGAGAGAGGAAAGATTATATGAGCAGGGACATGGAGATCATGATGGGAAAATGTACTGAGACGGCCAGACAAACTAGTGGAAACGCATGAACTGTGGACCAATAGCAGTGGAGCCCCCATGGTGCTGGACTGGGCCCTCTGGATACTCGAGACAGTGGTTTAGCTTGAACTGTTTGGGGGGTCCCCAGGCAGTGGGATCGGGATCCATCCCTAGTACTTGAGCTGGTTTTTTGGAGCCCAGTGCCTAGGGTGGGACACCTGGCGCAGCCTTGCGCAGGGAGGGGGGTCTTGGACCTGCCTCGGCTGAATGTGCCAGGCTCTGGGGACTTTCCATGGGAGAACTTGCTTTGGAGGAGGTGGGAATGGGGGGGAATGAGGGGAAAGGCTGGGGGGCAGGAGGAAGGAGGAGAGGGGGTTCTGTGGTTGGTATGTAAAATAAACAGAAAATCTTTTAATGGAAAAAAAGAAAAGAAAAAAATGAAACAATAAGCATGGTTGGGCTCACCTTTAATCCCAGGACTCTACAGGCAGTCAGGTGGATCTCTATGAGTTCAAGGCCAGCCTGGTCTACATATCAAGTTCCAGGCTAGCCAGGGCTGCACACTGAGATCTTGTTTTAAAAAATAAGCAAATTGACTCTCAATGGTAACAAAAGGGTAGTGGTTACAAACACCATCATTACATACACCACCAGTGTAAATTATCCAGTCTTTTTCAGGACCACCTTACTATCTGGTATCAAGTCTTAAAGCATGTCTATCTAGAGTGCTCAGTAAATGCCAAAGTCAAGTGGTCATAGCTCCTGCCTATAATTCCAGTATTCAGAAGAGGAGACAGAGAACTGCTGGAGCAAGCTGGCTAGCTAAACTAGCCATATTGGCAAGCTCTGAGCTTAACTGAGATCCTGCCTCAATCTATAAAGTATAGAATGGTTGAGGAAGACTCCTCACATCAAACTCGGCTATATGCACACATAACACACACACACAAACACACACACACACAAACACACACACACACACACACACACACACACATATGATTTTTAAAAGTGGAATAATTGTCACTATGATATTCATTCTTCCTGGTTGGTAGCATTGTGGATACATTTTCTTTTAAAAATCTGTATTTCATGAATTACTTTTACATGAATTAATGGTTTTAAGAAAGAGAAATATTTTTGTTATACCCCCCTTTACCTTGGAAAAAACAATTTATTCTATAGTAAACTATACACAGCCTCACTAGAAATGATCAAATTATTGATCCGTGAAGCATGCATACCTTAGGAACTGGTTCTGTTGACTGGTCTTAACTTACACAAAGCCACAGCACATAAACTCCATCCCTAGAAGCAGATCTATGGGAATAGGTGAGTCTTTCTTCTGAGAACAGAATTCAGTTTGCAAGGATGACTCCTTGTTTTCCTTGGCCCACAAGAAGCTCTAAAATTACTTGCTGTCTTCAGACACTTTGATTTATAGGTAGATATGAGCACGCTTTCCCAAAGGAGAGGGAATGTTACTGTGCACAGACTGTGGGAATAAACAATGTTGATGTTTGACAGCAGAAAAATCAATGAAAGGAACAATGAAAGAGAATTTGAGAATAAAGAAAAGAAAATATTATTAAAAATTATATCCTAAAAGTGTAGTGTACTAATCAATGGAATTTCTGCTTAGGTGAAATTTCAGATTCAAAGAATGATCTGAAAATGAGTGAAAATATGCTACAAATTAAGTCATCTAAACTCAGATCAATATATTTAAAAGACAGTAAGGAAAGAAAATAAATAAAACGAGAGCAGGTAAAATAGTTCAATGGGTAAAGATGCTTGCCACTAAGCGGGACAACCTGAGTTTGATTCCTGGAACCCACATGGTGCAAGGAGAGAATTGACTCCCAAAAATTGTCTTTTGATCTCCACACACATGCCATGGCACATGTGAACCCATACAAATACATACACACACACATACACACACACACACACACACACACACACAATAAATAAATAAATAAATGCAATAAAAGAACGAAATAACGTAACATGTATTTTCCAAAGCATCATTTACATATTGTCAATATATAACAATACAATAAAATATTAGATTTGTACTGATGCAAATACTGACATATTAGATATAACAGGGCAGCACATAATGTGAATTATGTGCTTTACATTTGTGGATTATATATCATATAAGTAATGGTTCTGTTCTTAGTAGAAGCAAAGCTTTCCTGGAAAATAATATTTAATTGCATGTGCAAAAAAATCATAGATTGTTATATCAAGAAAAATCTTCATTCTTCTCCTAAAAATATGAAAATAATTATGGTATTTTCTTTTTATGAGTTTTTATATGATATTCCACTTAACTGCATGAAATAAATTATTCATTTCTCAGAACATATTTAATGAGAAATCCTAAAAGAAAAAATCCCAGTCAGATACTGAGAGGAATTTGTGAAAGTTAAAAAGTACAAGAAACCATCACAAATAAACTAATTCAATTTCATCCCATAACCACTTATCCAGTAAGCACTGTGCTGTGTTTCAAAGATGCATATGGTCTGTAGAGCGAATCTTAAAGGGTCTTATTAATTGAAAACACCAGGCCAGGTATTAAGGTAAATTCTGAAAGGTCAGAGAAACAGAACAAGCCACAGCCAACATCCTCACCTTGCCAACTCCTCAGCTGATCTTGTTTCCTCAGACTGCTGGCTTCTGAGTCCTCACCCAAATGAATCTCAGCTCAACTGCTGCTCAAAGCCTGAAAGCTTAAGAGGCCCCTAGCTTCTGGTTTCCACACCTTATATACCTTTCTGTTTCCTGCCACTACTTTCTGGGATTAAAGGCATGTGTCTTTCTCAAGCAAAGACATGAGATCTCAGGTGCTGGAATTAAAGGTGTGTGCCACCATGCCTGGCTGTTTCCAGTGTGGCCTTGAACTCACAGAGATCTGGATGGATCTCTGCCTCGGGAATGCTAGGATTAAAGGCATGTGCTACCACTGCCTAACCTCTATGTTTAATTTAGTGGCTGTTCTGTTCTCTGACCCCAAATAAGTTTTATTAGGGTACACAATATTTTGGGGGACATAATATAATCACCACAATGGTCTACTCCCTACGTACCAATTGGGTAGAGATACATAAACAGATCAACACTTTTACTTTTTATTTTTTCTTTACTGGCTCATATTTTTCTAATCAATCAATAATGAAGGAAGGCATATGGATATCTTCAAATAGTTGTGGTTTCAAATTCTCCCTAGTAGCTGTTAACGTGTTAATTTACAAGGCAAGGGGGAAGGAAGGTAATGATTGCTTTTCTTGCTGGTTTGACAAAATACCTGGCAAAAGCAACTTTCAGAAGGAATGTTGTGTTGGCTTGTGGTTTGAAGGGGTAAAGCCCATCATGGCATTGAAGTCATGGCAATGGGAGTATGAAGAGGATGGATGATTACATAGTATCTAGCATTCAAGAAGCAGAGAGAGGGTATGTTCCTTTTCATTCAGTCTGGGACTACAGTCCATGGAGTAGGTCTTNTCTGTTCAGATAAACCCCTCTAGAAATACCACATGGAACCACACAGAGGGTTATCGCATAGGGGATTCCAAATCTAATCCTGATTACAAGTTCAACCCTTGCCAACTTGACATACAAGTGCATCACATTAAATCATAAACATTTCTTGGGCTGGAGAGATGGTTCAGTGGTTAAGGGCACTGGCCGCTCTTACAGAGGATCTGAATTCCATTCCCATCACCCACATGGGCACACAACCATCTAGAACTCCAGTTGCAGGGCGTCCAATATCTTCCTCTGGCACCTGTGGGCACCAGACATGCAAATCCTGCACATCAGACATATACACAGGCAAAACACCCACACATAAAATAAAATAATAAAATAAAATTTTAATTGTAACATTCCTACTCTGTCCCCTTACCTTACCTCCCACTTCTGAGTGCAACCAAGGGCAATAGCAATACTTCCTATAATATTTTGGGAGTCTCTTGAACAACCCTGACCAGAAACTTCAAAGAGGGCTTGTCATGTTTGATGTTGGGGTTTTTGTTAAATGGTTTTTGGCTCTTAGAGGCAATCATTGTCAGCACAAATAGGAAACTTTTATTCAAACTATATATGTATATTTATTCACTGGCTTATTTAATCTTTTTAATTATTACATTTATTTATTTGGGTTGGGGAATGTACCAAGGATTTCATGTGGAGGTCAGAGGATAGCTTTTGGGAGCCATCTCTCCTTTTCTGCCATGTGAGTCACAGAAATGCAACTCGGGCCCTCAGTGCCTTTACCTGCTGAATCATTTCTCAATCTCCAAAATAGACTTTATTTTTTAAGCTAAAGAACATGCTTCTACTCTGAAGAACTCTGCAAATAGGTCAGGAGACATAACTAAAAAGGCACACACAGGAATATTAAAACTTTATGTAAATATGTGTTTAGCCAAATGTGGAAGGAAAAAAAAAACATAAAATCCACCCCCCCCTCCTAAATTCAGGATAGCTGAGTACCAAACCAACAAAGAAAAATGGCAACTAAAAATAACTCTTTACTTTTATTAAACAATCTATACTTACAAAGGAATTTACTAACTATATCCTAGATACAGATAAAAAAGAGGACATTCCTATTTGTTTTCTAAAAGGAAGAATTTAAACACAATAGTGTGTATTAAAATATACAAAGGGCACTATTCTCAAGTACAGGAGGAAAACTTATGCAGAATGATGGGCTAGTGCCAGTATACAGCAATCCAGCTCCTAACTGTGAGCACGGAACAGTATTCACCCTATAAATATCAAAACTGACAAAGTACCAAGACGCCATCCACTGGAACAAAAGGATTCNAACTTTAGCGTCATTGGAGCAAAATCTCTAAATAATTCTTGCCATGCCTTAAGAAATGCCCTGAAGATAATCCATCAATTAAATGCTGGAAAACAGTAAAGCCACCATCAATCTGGAATTAATTACAACTGACTCAGAACTGATTGGGGCAATGCATGCCATAGAATACAAAGATGGATGTGAAAATGTCAACTCAAACTATTTATTATAGCTGAAACTAGAGTTGTTTATGACTTTAAGTTTTCCTACACTTGTCAGCAGCATTTCTGGACTTACAAAAACAATAAAACCAGGATGGCCTACCAATGTCCTTGTCATTACTAGGTTATTCCCATTTTTAGTTGCCCCGTAAAAGTAGTGCTGTCTATATAGCTAAATTATAACTTTAGTTTTATATTTCATATTTATAGTTGGTTTTATTGCCAGATAGCTGTTGTTGGTTTTAGGTTCAGCAACATTTGGCCCTGAGCCCACACTTGACACACAGAATATAATTGTTCTGGTTTCCAGGTCAAGAACAATTAATTACCAGGAACCGAGAGATGCAAACTTAAACTACTCTCTGTAAGCACTGAGAAATTATGGAGAATGGGAAAATGTTCTAAAAAATGGAGATGACAAATGTTGGTTGTATTTTGATACAGTCATAAACATGAGTCTCAGGATTACAAGCACATTTGAAACTGATTTTGAAAAAAATTTGAAACAAGTTTTTAAAATGGGTATTTTGTGACATCAAAGAAACCAGAAATCCTCCCAGCACTAGGGAACCCAGTAAACACTTCTCAAACAGCTTTCACATAATTGCTTCTCCAGAATGAAAACAGAACCCAGAGCAGTCCTGCTTTGGAAGCTTTAATTTCAGAAAGACATTCAGCATGGGAGTGCATTAAGGTAAAGTTTAGCTGCACAGAGTCACAGAGTCAAGAAATATCAGAGAAGTGACCCCAAGTGACCCATTCAAACAGTCCTGTTGACCACTTCATTTTACCACCTAGATGAAGAGTCAGAGGCATTGTGACAAATTTACAGAGGAAATGAAAATGAGAAGTGTAGAGGAAAGCACCAAGACCAGCAATCGCTGGAAACACTAAGGAGAGGACAAAGGCTAAAAAGCAAAATGCATTGTTGTGAGTACACAGCAACGATGATGGTGATAGCAACTCCAACCTGGTAAAAACAGGAAGGAAAATAAAGTAGAAATCTTTGGGTGAAATATTCACCTGCATGCAAAGAAGATGGATAAAACTGGAAATCTGTATATTTCTAAACGTGAAATTAAAGTTGATTATATATGTATTATGTAAGCCATATTTTATTTTTTAAAGTCTGGGACATACTCATAAAATATAAGTTGTTTATTAAAAGTATATGGTCTCCTTGTTTTCCATACTACTCAGAACACATTGTTTTCTGTAGTAATCTCCTATTAAGGGAGAACACTACCAACTGCAGTGCTTCTAAATTATATAATTAGCATCGTAAAATGTATAGATTTATAGCTTGGAAGTACCTTGCAGCTCATAAACCCAACATCCTACAAGCTTTTACAAAAATGGATGATACTAGTATTCTANACAAGTTCACCTAGTTCCCAAATGGATCACACACATAAAATTCACAAGGATAGAGGATTGCTTAATCTAGAAAAAAGGCANGTGACTGAGATACTGACACAGTGGGAAAGTGTAAGTGAATTGAAAGGGATTTAAGATCTAGGAGCTACAGAAAGAAGGCAAAGGGTTACTTTTTCTAGTAAAGACTCTCCACTGTGAGGATGGCCAGTATCTCAATGGGGAGAGTGCACAGTCATCGGGAATTTTCATGGGAAAAATAATCACTTTTGGGGAATACTACAAAAGTCTTACAACACCCAACAGAAANTGGGTGCAAATTGCTAAATCCTGTATTTCACCACCCCTCATAGACTGGTCTTAAGTCCTTGACTTTTTATTTTTCACATTAAATATATTAATTAAAAAAAAGATTGACACATCCAACAATCACTGTAACATTATAAAGGGTATTTGACATGACAAATATAGGGTATTATACAATCAAATTCAAGTTTGAAAAACTTTTCTCTGAAATGAAACAATGTGGTTTTATTTTTCTCATCCCACCATGAGTGGGAATGTGGCAGAAGCTCTTCTTCAATGTGACATTAGCTCTCTTCTCATCATGTGGTTGTCTGTGCTGTCCTCCTTGAACTTGAATGGACCTTTCTGAATCTCCTACCAACAAAATACGTTTAAATGGAAGACCCATGGCTTCTAAGGTGAAATTCATGCTCTTTGATCGTACTATCTTGGGAATCCTTGCCATTGTGCTGTCAGAAAGCTCAGGCCATGGGNAAAGGCTGTGTCTTACTTTTTCAGCTAATGCTAAGTCTCTTTATGTCAATCACAACAGTAAAACTCACAGTAGTGAACCACATTAATGTTTGATTGAGTTNGTTACTCACTGCTATAACCTAGCCAAGTTGACCATTGCATCATAACAATGAAATGTTTTCTGTTATTTTAGGCCAGTAATGTTTAAGGTAATTTATTTTTACTCATTTGTTTATTTGACTTTCTGTTTGGTTTTCTGAGATAGGAGTCTCATTGTATAGCCCAGGCTTGCCTAAACCTCAGTGTGTAGCCCACCTTAGCCTTGAACTCACAGCAATGCTTTACTTCAGCTTTCCTAGCATGGGGATTGCAGGTGTGAACCAGCACCCTGGGTTTGCAGTGATTTATGCTTGAGGCCCTAAGTTTGATCCCAGCAGTACGATAAATACATAAATAAATATTCCTCAAGGACTTAAATATATTAATCTGATTAATATATCTGATATTATAATCTATTTAATACTACCATCTAGATACTCTAGGCTAAAAATAAAAGCCCTCCCTATTCAAAATAACTGGGATAACTGAACTATGTGATATCATCTAACACAATGTGGTATAATGAGTAGGGCAGTTACCACAGAGTTCTTAATTAAACTAATCTGCAACCACTTCAAGGATTCTATGTCTCTCAATCCTTCTCATCAGTCACTCCTACTTCTGTTAGGGAAGGGATGGTTACAAAACACCACTACCTCTCCATGTATTCCCTCCCTGAGGTGTCTGCTGTGAGTTTGTTCTCTAGCAGAAATGAGATAATTGAAGTTGACTCACACTCACTGAGATTTACACTGGGATAGGGGGGTACCTCTAGCCCATGAGCCACCATTCTGCTGCCTTTTGAATTCAATCTCATGTCCTAAACAAGTCAAGCCCTCACCATAGGCTTATTCTGCTAAGANGCCCTTGCATGTATCTGCATCTAGGCTTGAGGCATCTAAACCAGGGAGAGGGACATGAATAAAAATGGATCTGCATTTAACAAAGAATGAATTCCATTCTGAAATATTAATGTTGTATATGACAGCCAACANAGGGAACTCTCTAGGCTCACAAAAGGTAGAAGATATATTCTGGTCCTCAAAGAACTATGTGTGATTCCATGAATGGCCACTGACACCCAGCACTAAAAGTTATATTTCTATACAATTTTCCAGACTGATATTCACAATGTAAATAAATACCGTGATTATTACAGAGAAAGATTCTAAGGCTCTAAGAGTTTAAATGGCCTGCTGCTTCTCACACAGATGGTTGGGTGGATGATGCCTAGGAAGAGTGTGGTGGTTTGAATAGGTATGGCCCCAAAGACCTATGTTTGAATGCTCAGCCTACAGGGAGTGGCACACCAAGGGAGTTGTGGCCTTGTTGGAGGTGTTGTGGAGGTGGGCTTTGAAATCTCATAAGCTCAAGCTACACCCAGTGTGAGACACAGTTACTTCCTGTTGCCTGTGGATCAAGATGTAGAACTCTCAGCTCCTCCAGCACCATGTCTGTTTGCATACTACCATGTCCCACCATGATCATAATGGACNAATCCTCTGAAATTGTAAGCCAGCACCAATTAAATGTTTTCCTTTATGAGAGTTGCCATGGTCATGGTATCTCTTCACAGCAATAGAAACCCTAACTAAGAGTAATCCAAGCAGTTGCCACGTTCTCATCCTAAATGCCACCATTTACCTTCCATGCTATAAGCAGACATAACTGAAGAGGATTTCTCCACTAGCTTCACCAGGCATAGGCATAAGTGTGTAGGGCTTAGGCTCAATGTCTTCTTTTATCCAAAACAAAAGTCCATTTCTCCCCACTGCCTCCACCTTGGACAATTAGTGTCAGCTGACTACCTGAGTACAGTCTTGTTCCAGCATGAGNATGTCACTGTAATAATTCGACATCCCTTCCCTCTGTAGCCTACTAATCCAGTTGCTACCACATTGACTTGCNTGTTTTTCCATTGCCCTTGTACTTTGACTCCTACTTCTTGGGCCAAGCCTGTTTCTTTTTGTTAATTTCTACTTATTTTATAAAACACTCTAAGCTTGGGCAAACTTTCATATTTTATTTTCCTGTCTATCTATAATCAACAGAACCTGAATAAGAATGCAAGTTTTTTACTTCACTTTATGTACCTTTTCTAATTTATGGCAAACTTTTATGGTATATGATATGAATTTAGAAAGAAATACAATTTAAAGAATATTTGCTAAGTAGCAGCCCTTACTAGGAGGAAGAGAAATTGCACAGTGTACATTCCAACGTTATTCAAGTTAGGGCTAAAAGACAAGTAAGTTCACAATCACAGTGATGTGTGTCATAAAATATATTGGGGGAAACAAAGACTATTACACCAATACCCAGGGATAGAGCTCCAGCAAGCCTTGAGAATAGGGAAAAGCTTATGCANATGGAAAAAGTAGTTTGGTGTTTGAGGAGAGTGGTCCTAGCATAGGNAGGAAAGTGGGGAGAAAGTTGTAGTGGTTTGAAAGAAAATGGCCTCCAAAGGGAGTGGTACTAATAGGATGTGTAGACTTGTTGGAGTAGGTGTGATCTTGTTGGAGGAAGTGTGTCACTGTGGAGGCCTTTGGGGTCTCATATATGCTCAAGTCACACCCAGTGAGAAGACCACTTCCTGTTGCTTGCAAGATGTAGGACTGAGCTACTTCTCCACCACCACGTCTGCCTGCATACCACCATGTCCCACCATGATGATAATGGATGACTAAACTTCTGAACTGTAAGTGAGCCACCCCAATTAAATGTTTTCCTTTATAAAAGTTGCTGTGGTCATGGTGTCTCTTCACAGCAACAGAAACCCTAACTAAGATAGAGTCTTATATATATATATATAAACATATATATATGTGTTTATATATATATAGATAAACATATATATATATAGATAAACATATATATATAAAGATAAACATATATATATAAACATATATATATAAATATTCTGTCTGACTGGCATGTCAAGTGCCCGTACTTGACAGAAGTGAAGTTTGCTGATGACTACAGGGATCACTGTAAGCAGTTCAGAGGGATACAGAAATAGACTCAAAGATTTATTCAACAAANGAAGAAGAGGATACAAAAGTGATGAGAATGCAGTCCCTGCCAGGAACTCATCACCTCCTGGGAGCCACAGATATGTAAACAAATCATTACAGAACACTTTGTTTAGTTCTAAGTATAGTGAACACACAAGGGCTTGGGGACTCAGAGGAGGATGCCATCATCCTGCCTGCAGAGAAGAAAGGCTTTGTGTAGGTGACAACTGAACAAGGTGACAGATGAGTGGGTGGCAGCTAGTCCCTGCAGAAGAGGTGGGCCCTCAGAGTGGGACCAGGAAAAGCATCTCCAGCTCATTACTCAATAGTGAATTAGTCAAATATTTGCTGCTGTCTTCAGATTTCATGAATTTGTATTCCAAGTCTGTCTCAGGAATTTGCCTGTCTTGTTAGAGATAGTGGATGTTAAACTGTAACCTACCTTTCTCTTCTCAAGAATTTTGAATGTTTGTATACAGAGAACACCCATCTGGCACATTCCAGAAACAAAAACNCTTTTTCAAAATATTTTCCATACACAGAAGGTGGGTATGTCTCTGGAACCTGCATTCTTGGAACCTTTATACCATAAGCACAGAACTGGAAGGTATAAACACTGCATACCATGCTTGATAGGGATGCATAGGACACACTACACTGTGCCAGTTCCCTCCTCCATGCAAATGAACTCCGAACTTAAGTGCCCATGGCACTGGCATGAAAATGAACCCATTTTCTCCTTAGCAGCAACACATTTGATAATGATTCCACTAAAAAAATACAACATTTAATATGATCTTAAAGTTTGAAAAGTACATTGTCTGAGCAAAGAAAATCATGATCTAGAAGATGCTCAACTGTTCCACAATCTCTTAGTACACAAACACAGGGAGGTGTGAGTGGTGGTATATTTGTGTCACCACAGTTTTCATATGTTAAAGCCCTAACCTCCAACTTGATGGTATGAAAGAGGGGGTGCTTTGGAAAATGAATAGTTCATGGGAGTGTAGCACTAATGAGTAAGATTAGAGACCAATGTCAGGGAGCCCACAGAGCTCTTGGGCCTTTCTTCCCTCATGTGAGAACACAACAACAACAACAACAACAACAAATATATTGTATGCAACCAGGATAAGGTCCTCGCCAGAATCCAATGATGCTACCATCCTGATCTCTGTCTCCAACCTCCAGCACTCTGAGAAATAACATTCTATCATTATAAGCCAGTGAGTCTGTGGTATTTTGTTATGTCTGAGACTAAGACCCACACAACATTCACTTTGCTTTTAAAGGAAGTATGAAGAAAGTAGGTTTGGGTTGACAAACCCCACACAATTCTGTTACATGTGTAATAGCTATAAAAATGTTGAAATGGAGACTAGATTATATAGAGGAGTTGAAAATAAAGGTGTAAGATAAATTTCTAAATGGTCTTGTTAAATAAAACACAGAGCCAGAAATAGGGTGAAAATCTGACAGAGATCAGAGGAATTAGGAACAGCTACCANGTTCACCTCACCAACGCCACTGCTTCCAAAAGAGTGTGTGACTTCCTATATCTTCACGCCTTTATTCCTTTCTGTTCTGTTCTCTCACTGGCACTCTCAGACTAGCTGCATCACTTCCTGTCTAGATCTCCAGAATTCTATGGTTGATGTTGGGATTAAAGGTGTGTGTCTTCATGCTTGACTCTGTTCCTAGTGTGACCTGGAACTCACAGAGATCCAGACAGATCCTGCCTGCTAAGTGATAGGATTAAGGATGTATGCTAACATTGCAAGACTAGNGACTGACCCTTTTCCTCTGATCGTCAGATAAATTTTATTGGGGGACATAGATAAAATGCCACCACATAAAGGGGTGGACAATAACAACAGGAAAATCAAAAAAGAAGAAAGAATAGTTATATTAACAAGAAGATAATGTGTTTTGTTTTCAATACAAAATTTCATAGGGCTGCTTGGGAATGATAGTTTAAGTTTTTTTTTTAATTATGTGTATGTGTATGTGTTTGTGAACATGAATGTAGTGCCCATAGAGGTTAGAAGAGGGCATCAGATCCTCTGGAGCTGGGCTTAAAGGAAGCTATAAGCTGCTGGTATAGATGCTAGACTTGAGTTCCAGTCTTCTACTCTTCTACAAGGATAGCCTGTACATTTAACCACTAATTTTTTTAAGACAGGAAAATATTATAGTCATGAACTTACAGATCCTGAACATACTAAACATATACTGTCTTAGTTTGTTTTTTATTACTGTGATAAACACCATGACCAAAAGCAACTTGGAGAAGAAAGTGTGTGTTCCAGCTTACAGCTTATAATTTATCGTGAAAGGAAGTCTGGGCAGGAACTCAAGGTAGCTACCTGAACACAGGAACTGAAGCAGAAACCATGGAGGAATGCCTTTTACTGGCTTGCTCCCNATGACTCGCTCAATCTGCATTCTTATACCATCCAACACCACCTGCCCAGAGGTGGCACCAGCCAGAGTGGACTGGGCCCTCCCACATCAATCAACTGGATCAGGAAGATGAGAGATCAGCACTTCAATCATAAACATGAAGCCAAGAGGAAACTGGAAGGCTACAAACTCTCAAAGCCCACCCTCAGTGACATACTTCCTCCAGCAAGGCTTCATTTCTCCATAACCTCTCCAAACAGTGGCAAAACTGGAGACCTAGCGTTCAAATATATAAGTCTGTGAGAAAAACTTCTCATTTAAACCACCACAGGTCTCCAGACAGTAGAAGGAACAATGGTGAAGGATCATGCCTTAACACCAACATTCTTAACATTTATATAACAATGATCTATTGAAAGAAGCCTGGGGAACAGGGGAACTATTGATGCCACCTAGCTATACAATGCATTAGAAGACAGGAAATACTNGTTTCTGGGATACACAATTCTATTGACTCTGTCTCCCAAGTACTAGGATGAGAGACATTAACCATCATGCCTACCCAACACAAATTTCTTCTTAGTTTAGGGCTAGGATGAAGTTCAGAAGAGAGTGCTTGCCTAGCTTGCTCTAGACTCTTGATTTAACACCAGCACTGCCAAAACAAACAAACAAACAATAAAAACCATTTCTAATCCCTCTTAATAGGATCTCATTGCTCATATTACATTGAAAAACTTACAACAAACAGCTAATGTGATATAAAGTGGATTGGGGAAGGGTGCTTTACTCAAAGACAAATATGTGAGAAAACACAGAAGGAAGGATTTTTCCTTCATGATTTCAGAGGTTTCAGTACATAGTCCTTGGCTCTGTTGCTTCAAGGGTAGACAGAAGAGATGTAGAGTGACAGACAGAGGCCTAGACAAGATCTCACTCCCCAAGAGCACCACCTCTCCATATAGCTACTTCATCCTTCTAGGTTTCATCTCCTAAAGTTTCCAGAACCTCTCAAAATAGCACCACCAACTGAGGACCAGGCAGTTAACACATAAGCCTATGGGAGACATTCCACACTCAAATAGTAACACAGGGCAGGGAAGCCTGGCTTGAATCACTAAAATTTCATATTTGTTCACAAAATAAACCAAAACCTTTGTATATGACCATCATCTTTCAGCTCAGAAGAATGCCCTTATAAATTTCTTTATCTGCCTTTTATCAGTTATTGAGCATAAAAAGAAAAACATGCAAAGGTTGTCTAACCTCAAATGAGTAGTATATGAGCAGCATTAAATGGCCATTAAATGTATGTTGCATACAATGTATATATTTGAAAGGGAATTGGAGGACGTGTGTGCTGGAGGACCATAGTTTTTGTCAACTTAACAGAAGCTAAATTCATTTGAGAAAAGAGAACTTCAACTGATAAAATGTCACCAGCAGATTGTCAGGTAGACAAACCCGGGGGCATTTTCTTGATTGATGTAGGAAGGTGCAGTCCACTGTGGGTGGTGCCATCCCTAGACAGGTGGTCCTGGGGTATGTAAGAAAGTATACTGAGGAATATAAGAAAGCCAGAGGAGGAAGCCAGTGAGCAGCATTCTTTCATGGTCTCTGCATCAATTCCTGCCACAGCTTCCCTCGATGATGTCCTATGACCTGTAAATCAAATAAACACTTTCCTCCCTGTGTTATTTTTGTTCATAGTGTTTATCACAGCAAAAGAAACCTAACTAAGACAACATGGGAGGAGTTGGAATGAGGAGGGAAAAGTTGGGAATGATGTAGATGCAGTGCTCATATATGAAGTTCTCAAAAGGAAATAATTTTTTAATTAATTTTAAAATTGTATTAGTTTGATAGGAAACAATGAATAAGGAATGATAAAATACTTACAAACATGTAAAAGACATGGAAATTTCCCTTCTTCCTCAGCGTTACCTGTGAGGCTGCCAGCTCTTTTATGGCATCCTGGCTTCCCTCTGGCCTCTGAAGAANCTCAAGATTGTCAAAAGGAGGACTAAGGAGTTCATTAGACTCCAATCACATCAATGTCTCAAAATTAAGTGAAATGGGTGGAAACCTAGAGGTATCAACCACAGGGTTCTGAGAAGAAATAAGAGGCAGATCCTGATGTCCAACACTNATTATGGGAGCAACAAGAAAACCAAGTATGCACTGACTAGCAGCTTCTGGAAGTTTCTGGTCCATATTGTCAAGGAGCTGGAAGAGCTGCTACATTGCAACAAATCTTACTGTGCTGAGATCACTCACGGTTCCTACAAGAACCACAAAGCAGAATGGGTAGTACCACTGGACGTCAGAGTCACCAATCTGAATGCCAGGCTATGCAGCAAAGAAAATTAGTAGATGGCTTGTGTGCATGTTTTATTCATGTTTAAATAAAACTACAAAAGCTGGAAAAAAGAAAAAGAAAATTTATCCTTGCTGCGTGTGGGGGCTTGAANAAGATGTCCCTCATAAATACTTGGACACCAGCTGGGTTCAAATACTTGGAACTGTTTGGGAAGAATTAGGAGCTGTGACATTGTTAGAGGAGGTATGTCCCTGGGAGCAGGCTTAGGGGTGCCACTCCTGTGTGTCCTTTCTGTATTTTGGTTTCAGATCAAGATGTGAGCTCTCANTGTTTCCTGCTGCTATACCTTTGCTCTGCTATCATGGACTCCAACCCTCTGAAACCAGAAGCCCAACTAAATTCTTTCTTTTATAAGTTTCCTTGGCCATGGTATTTCATCACAGCAATAAAAAGGTAACAGGACAGCCAAGTGTGGTGGTGCATTCCTTTACCTGTACCTCACACACAAAAGGAAACAGACTAGATGTTGTACATTCCATGTGTCTGTCTAAATACACACACTTTATCACTATCTGGGCTGTCATCAACATCATGAAATCTTGATTTCCAAACATAGTGGAAATAACTTCATGAAGGGAACTTTAAAATCTTGATTTTCAAATTTTTCACAATAATTTCAATCATTATGTATGCCAGGCTAGCCTTAAATGTGTGAACCTTCTGTTTCTCAGCCTGTTTGACCTATGGCTATGAAAGTGTACTGTGGATTATGCTCATTGTTAATAAAAAAAAGAAACTGGCCGATAGCAGGGCAAGAAGAGATTGGGCGAGACAGCCTGACACAGAGATAATGATGGGAGGAGGAAGAGCAGAGTCAAGGGAGTCAGGACAGATGCCAGCCAGCCACCATGGCAAAGCATAAATAGAAATATGGGTTAATTTAAATCTAAGAGTTAGCTAGTAACAAGCCTGAGCTATTGGCCAAGCATTTATAATTAATGTAAGCCTCTGAGTGATTATTTGGAAAGTGGCTGCCAGGACAGGAAAACTTCTGTCTACAAAAGTGCACCATCACATACCCAACTAATTTTTACCACATTTTAACTGATGATAAATAGCATGCTGACTGTAACTATACTATGAATTTGATATTTTACTTTATCTTCTTTAGTAAAATTAAGTACCGCTGAGTGTTATCTTAATTTTACAGTNTAAAATTAAGTGGCTGTTTTGTCAAGCTACACAGGACAAAGTCTAGGCTCAAACCCATAGTATGTATTGATTCCTGGTTGTTTGCATACCTCATCCCTCCCTCATGGTCAGAGGCCATATGCTAGACTTTCTGTAGTGAACAAATGTCTAGCACTAGAGAGTAATGACGTAAAAATATAATAACACTTGAAACAAATAGGAAAAATAAACAAGAAAATCTATTTTGATGAAAATCTTCTTAACAGTATATNAAGCAGCAGTTATATTCAACTTTCATGGAGAGAGCATACCTCAACCTAATAAAGCTACAAATATATAACAAACCTATAGCCAACATCATGATAAGTGGAGAAAAANTCAAAGCCTTTCCACTAAGTTAAAGACCAAGACAAGGGTGTCCACTCTCCCCATTCCTATTCAATAAATTTCAATTTTAATGAAAAAGGAATAATATTTTAGTTGCAAAATCTAAACAAGGAGCAAATGACAATTCACATTATNAAAAATCCTCAACTTTCATATTTGAAATAAAAATTAAAGTGTTGGAGAATATGGCAATCATGAACTCATAGCAGCTGTGCTACCTGCATAGGTTTCACAGAACTTGAGCCCTCCTAACAGTCAAGCAGGGAGGGGAAAGGGAGTCATGGGGTCTGATCACATACTGCTGACCTGTTGGCAACCAGCATATCCTAGAAAGGTAAAGCATGGTATTTAATTGTGTACCCACCAGTGAGGTCCCCTGTCTCTAATGGTTAGTTCCAAACTCAGGACAATACAGATGGCCCTGATTAAAGTCTGTGGGACACTAAATAGAACCAAAACTAGTACATAGGGGGAAAAGATTTATGGAGCAGGGGACAATAAATAGGAGAATATGGGAAGAGAGGGGTCAGATACAGTGTACATGTATGAAATTATGAATGAACAAAATCTGCTAATAAAAAGCAAATAAATGAATACTATTTTAGTCTAAAAAGAAAATTAAAGTGTTATGAAATCCTTCCTGAAAAATATTACATAGTGCACAAACATTTATCAATGTTTCCTGTATTTCAGGTATTGACATAGGCTGGAAAGGGAGCTGACAGGTAAGTGCAATAATCACACAGAACAAGTTTATACTCCACACTCCTCACTCAAGGTAAGGAGTAGATATTCCTTTAGGAGAAATGAGGCCCATGAGCCTAAGCCTGTGTGCTCCTCCCATGTGCATATTGACCATGAGCCAATTAAACACTATAGGATGAATTGGAGAGCCAATCATAAAGCAGTCCATTCACTACCAAGTTCTACCACCTCCACACACTGGCAAATATCTCACTAAGGTNAGAAACTTGAAACCTAAGAAACTTGGCCACCCAAGTAAAACATAGTTGAACCAAGTAAACCATAGTTGAACCAAAGACTTCTGTTGGCTCTGTTGTCTTTGTTGCTTTTCTGTCACTGTGACCAANGTACCAGACAGGAAAAACTTGAGAGAATTCATTTGGCCCACAGGGTTTTCAAACCTTGATCACTGAGCCCCATTTGTTTGGGGGAAACATTATGTTGTAGTAGCATGTGGTAGAGGAGAGCTACTCACTTTGTGACCAACCAAGAAGTAGAGAATGAGACAGGAAGAGGTCCTGGACAGTATGGCTCACCAGGTCTTCAAGTAACACCACTTTCTGGGAACCAAGTGTCTAAAACATGAGCCTGGGGACACTTTATATTTAAACCACAAGATCTGTAAAACTTCCTGTCCTTTCAAATCCTTTTGATTATACTAAAAGGGACTCAGGAGTACCAACTATGAGCTTCAAATAAACAACCACTCCACAGGTGTTCATCCCAAGGATAAATCATCAACCGTAGTNACAAACACAGTTAATTAAAATCAGAAGTGACACTCTTGCTAAACCAAACACAGCACCTGCAGTTGTTTTCTACTAGAGTTCCACTTCCCTTGTATTTTGCTCTACTGTTAAAAGAGAAGCAAATAAAGTGGTTTGCCTAGATTGGCATATGATTTACACTATCTCTGTGGCAGTGCATTGCTCTGAAGGTGGGCTCTCTTAGAGGAATGTTCAGAATTACAGACTGTTCAACTTAACTCCACTCAGTAAATGATCTGATCTCCGGGAAACANAGTACAAGGCAGTATGAGCAGTAATGGCTGCTGCCAGGTCCATATTTCCTCTGTGTGAGTAATCAATACAGAATGACTCAAGCTGAATTCACAAAATTTACTACATTGTCCATCTCTCTGTTCAGTCTCTCCCATCCAAATGCCCACATCCTCCTTCTTCTAGATTAATCCAAGCCTTTCCTTAACTCACAGAATTTTCTGTGACCATTCTACTTCAAATTGGTTAGCCTCTTCTAGTTATAAATAGGAAGAAGGGAGGGAGAAAGGGGATCAAAGAGAGAAAAGAGATACAAGTTGTTTTATACTGTTGAAAGGAAAATAGGAGAATGTTCAAAGACCTTCATGATGACATAGCCTCAGTATTTTAATTTTAAAGGTGACAGAACTGCATGAGATATGGTTCAGTTTCTCTTTATAGNGTTATTAATTTTTCAGCTTTTATGCAGAACTGTTGCTGTGCTTCTGATATACTTCCACTCCAACTTTCCTATAAAGACCTTTAAGCTATCATTTAATTCTGAATCAAGGAAGCCTATGCAGCAGGAAGCAACGAGTTCATAAGATCCTTCAGTCATTCTGTTAAATACAACTAGAGTTTCCCTTTTGGCATGTGATTATGAAGTCTAATAGAAGATGCTTCATAACAGCTTGATGCAAGAAGTTAGTCTTTCTTACACATTACTCAGAGCTGGCCAGCGAGCTGTGTGAGTGTCTCAACTTGTCTCTGTAAGTTGGCATGCAGAACCTGAACAAAGTTTTCTAGGATTTCTATAGGCAGAGGGCTCAAAGGGTGCTTTCATTATTTTCTCAGAAGAATTTGTAAGTCTTTAATCCAATTTCTAAACAAAAATGTCAACAAAAGAAAAGGAGGAAATAAAGAGAAAAAATAGCTAGCAGGGGGGAAAAACTAGTCCAATTAGTTATAAGGTTGCAACAAGCTGACTTCACAGTGAGTACTCAGTTTGGTATGTCTGTTTCAATCAGTTTCCAAGAATAGGAACCTTGGACTCCTGACACACCCAGGCCTTGTATTCAGCACTTCTCCAGCTCTTTTTAAATTTATGTTGACCTTTGCCTATGACACCACTAAGAAGGTTGGCATTGTAGCATCTAAAGATGACCTAAGTATTAGGACAGTGTGTGTTACATGCAAACACTATGGCCTTTTGTACAATGGCCTTGAACATCCCATACAGGCAGCTGGGCCACACTGAGAACTGCTCACTCAGAAGCTGCTCCTAGCCTGCAAGCTCAAGTCCTCTCCAGATGTAGCAAGAGCTGGGATTCCCTGATTCTGAAAGTGAAGTGGATGGTACACAAGCTCCCCCACCTCCCTCCCTGTGTGTGTGTGTGTGTGTGTGTGTGTGT
>LZPO01097296.1:106122-119823 GCA_001675575.1 Neotoma lepida | reverse complement strand
AAACAAACAAACAAAGAAAAAGCAGCTACTAGCAGAGAAAGAGCTAGCTGCAACAGTTTGCAATGAATGCAGGTGAGCTCTGAAAGGAATTGTAAAGCTTCCTTCTCAATGAGCATGTGCTTGCTTAACTTGTAAGCATAATTGGGAAGAACAAGGAAGCCACAGAGAAACCTTGCCAGTNGAAACAATGGTAGTTTTATTTTTATTAATAATTAAGCTTTGCTTTGCTTTATTTTTAATAATTAGTAACCTGATGGTGAAGTGAAGGGATAAAGGATGATGATTTCCATTGGAGGGGAGAGATGAAAAGAACATGCAATTAAATGATTAGCTCTAAGCCATAGTCAAAAAGCAGCCTCAGGTCAACAGCCAATAAACCAACAGAGGTGAGATGGCAAGTACTTTAGATCTCCCAGGCACTCTCCTGGTGACTCAGCACACTCAACTGAGTCACTCTGGCTCCTGGCACCTCCCAGAAACTAGGCTGGGATATGAAGGAATTGCATATATAGGTAAGGTAGACAAATCAAACTGGCTCATTCAAATCACTGTAATTAAGGTAGTCTATTCATTCTCTGATACCCACATATTTAAAATAAAAAGGAATAAAGGGATAAAAAAGATATAAAGCAATGGTTCTCAACCTTCCTAATGCTATGACCCTTNAATATAGTTCCTCATCTTGTGGTGACCCCCAACCATAAAATTATTTTCATTGCTACTTCATAACTGTAATTTTGCTACTGCTATGAATCACAATGTAAATATCTGTGTTTTCCCATAGTCTTAGGACACCCTTGTGAGAAAGCCCTTTGACACCTGCCCCCAAAAGGGGTTGCAACTCACATGTTGAGAACCACTGATATAAAGGAAGAACCAGAATGAAAAGAGATATGACAATGTTTAAAAGTCAGCTGTTTTCAAGCAGCTTCCACAAAGTAAACAAAACTGAAATGTCCAGAACCAGTAGAGATGGGGAAACAGCTGAGTTGGCAAACTGCTTGTTACATAAGCATGAGGACCTGAGTTCAGATCCCCAATATCCATATAAAAAGTAGGGAGTGGTAGCATACAACCCCTGTGGGGACTGGAGACAGAAGTAGGAAGATTCCTATAGCTTAGTGTACAGCCAGCCTAGCCGAAGCAGCAAGCCCCAAGTTCAATGAAACACGCTGTCTCAAAAAAAAAAAAAAGGTGGAGAGTAATTTAGGCACACACGTGTACACTCATGAACATGTACACATGCATGCATGACATACAGATACTTATCAAAAATATAGAAGTAGCAGACAGGAAAGAAATATTCTGTAAATGGGGCCAATGAGATGGCACCAGGAGCTAAGGCACTTGCTGCCAAGTCTGACCACTTGAGTTCAATCCCTGGGACCAACATAATTGAACCCATTCCCCCCAGGTGTCCTCTGATGTCCACATATGAATTATAGCATGGGTGAGCATGTGTGCACATTTTTGTTTGCATACACATATACATACACTCATAAATAAATGTAATTTAAAAAGAGAAATATTCTGTAAATATGTAAAATGTTGTTTGAGAGTTAANTGAGGTTCAGCCAGCATTTTACTTCATTAGTTATCCATGCTGCAAGTCTTTCAAAATAACATGAGATGGGTTGAAATAAAGTCTCCATAAACCAGAGGGCCTTTAGAACATAAATCTGCCTGCCTGAGGCCACGCCCTTGCCTTGCCTCATCCTAGCCATATGATTAATCTCTCACTGCCTTGAATTCAGGGTGTAACAAGGGCACCAACCTCTAAGAGCTCTCACCTCATCGCAGAGTTGATTTATCTGATGTTTCTGGAAGGAAGCCTGAATGAGAGTCATAATAAACAAGTATTTTTTATTATGGGAAGAACTGAATNATAAGATTAACAGATATTTAAAAACACATTCACACAAAAAATGTGTGTGTCATATGAACATTTGGCAGGTTTCAATAAATGATTTTAGAACATTAAGAATATCTCAATGGGTTCTAAAAATCATACTACATAAAACCCTCATTTTNGGGCTAGAGTGCAATAACTAACCAATCACTTTTGCTAAGTGTAGAATCACATATCTCCTTACCACTTGACCACCACCACTGAATAAGAACTTTCACTGTATGGGAGAGCCTGGTGACTACTGGTGGTGATANTTTTTTCCAGCCATGGATACATGTAAAATTTTCCACTTATCTTTTTAAAGCATAATCCACAGCTTTAACTCCAAAGGTAAATTTGATATTGAGGCTGTAGAGGCCCCATCAAAACATGCACCTAATCAATTTTTGTTATAGTCATTTATTGCTACCTAAAAACTTTTCCAAAAGCTTAAATTGTTGTCTGAAGATAAAAAAAAAAAAAAAAACTATGTTTCATGATTTTTCAGGCCTGGAATTTGAGTAGGGACCATCTTAGACATTCTTCAGCTTTATGACAGGTTGGCAAACATCACTTATAGTTCTCAATAGGAAAATGAGATACCCTGAAGGGACTCTAAATGGTATTATCAAGGCATAAAATTATCTCCCTGAGCAACGTGGCTATGGGCTGGCTCCAGTGGATTTGTTGAGTGGGGTACCTACGTGTAGCCTCTCCAGCAAGGTAATCTCATAAGAACTAGAACTTAACATGTTGTGGCTCAGATCCAAGACTGAAGCAGCTTGGCCTTTCATAATCTAACCATCAGAAGTCATAAATGGTCACTATTCTTTAATGTCAAAGTAGTCACAACCATCTTAAATCAAAAGATAAGGTGCATAACACTATCTATCAATAGAAGGAATGTTAGCCTCTGTGTAGTCATGATGCTAAACCCCTGTAGCTAAACAGGCATAGATGTGACACTGGGATCATCCAAAGTGTCTTAAATATCAGAGGTCATTATCCAAGGTCATGGGGCTGCATAGCCACCAGGATTCTTGTGCAGTATACCTAATTGAAGAGGAATTGGAAAGAGTCTACTAGTTTGAATTACATTTATTAATCTCACCAAGAAATCATCCATAAATTATTATATTAGAAATTTAAATTTTTGTGTACTCAAAAAAACTTACAAGANAGGAGAGGTGGCTGAGTGGTTAAGAGCATTTACTGCTTTTAGCAGAGGAGTTCACAACCAACCACCCACNTTTGACAGTTTACAACTCCCTGTAGCTCCAGCTCCAAGACACCTGATGCTTTCTGCTAGCCTCTGAGAGCACACAATTCACTCATACATATACAAAAATATGCATAAATATACATAAAAAGGTAAAATAAAATAAAAACAAGTTTACTCCTGTAAAATAAAGCAAGTCCATTAGACTTAAAATCTCTATCATATCTCCTGTTGTTTGCTGTATGTAACAAATAGCACACACAGTCCCCAAATAACAGATTTATATAATCTCACAGTTCTGTAGACATTACATCAGGTAAGAGCCTCATAAAGCTAAAGTCTTCATATTTGAAAGATGGTTCATATCTGGGCTCTTGGAAAGAATCTATCTCCTCTTCATTCTGATTGTGAGCTGAATTTGGCTTCATGAAGTTGTAGTGATATATTGTGTACCCTAACAAAATCTGCCTGAATATCACAGAACAGAACAAGCCACTAGATTAAACATAGATGCCAGNCAGTGGTGGCATATACCTTTAGTCCTAGCACTCAGGAGGCAGAGATCCCTCTGGATCTCTGTGAGTTCAAAGCCACCCTGGACTACATGAGATTAATTCAGTCTAGGACAGAAACAGAGCCAGCCAGTGGTGGCACACACTTTTAACCNCAGTACTTGGGAGTCGCAGGCCTTTAATCCCAGCACTTGGGATCTCATGCCTTTGCTCCCAGTATTTGGGAGGCACACATGTCTTTAATCCCAGTACTAGGGAGGTTGAGAAAGGAAGTGACATGACTAGGTGGAGAAAGGCATGTAAGGCATGAGGAGACAGGAACTAGAGCCCTTTTCGGCTGAGGAGCTCTTTTTGGCTGAAGGGCCTATTGGCTGAGGACTCAGCCCTTTTCTGCTGGAGGCCCTTTTGGCTGAGGACTCAGGCCTTTTGGCTTAGGACTCAGAGGCTTTGAGTCAGAGGATTCGTGGAGTTGGCAAGGTGAGAAGTAGCTGTGGCTTGTTCCTTTGTCTCTCTGATCTTTCAGCATTTACCCCAATATCTGACTCCAGATTTTTTATTATAAGACCTATTAGATTTCGTGCAACATTATGTTGCAGAATGGAGGTACCATTTCCTCGATGCCAATCACTCCTAACTTCTAGAGGCCATCNTCATTCCTTGACTCTGCCTCCTCTCATCTCCAAAGCAGAAAGAGGCAAGTCAGGCTCTAANTGTACTTCCCATCTCCGTTGATTCTGACTTCAGCCAGAAAGGACACTTTATTGTTAAATTTCATGTGAAGAGACAGGGCACAGAGATCTCCTAATCCCAATATCTTTAATTTAAACACATCTCCAAATTCTCTTTACCATGTAACATATGCACAATTCTGAGGATGAGGCTGTGGTCCTCACTATGGGGTGCCATTATTCTGTCTGTGACACTCACAACCTTCCATTTGAATTCCAAATTCTTTTTGCTATAATACCAATATATACTATCATTTCTGGACTTTCTTGTTTAGTTGAATCCTTAGCCTTAAGGTATTAACTACTGAGTCATTTCCATAAAGATGATCATTTAATTATTTTACCTGTCAAAGTACTTGCTCTCAAACATGCTCTCTCCTTTTCCCATCTTCAAAATAGTGTTATGTTTTAATTTGAGGAGATGTCTAAATATAAGCCAAGTAAATATTTTATAACTAAAGTATGCATTGTGACATATTTATATTCTTTAAACCAGTCATGATTTGCTACATTTGTCTTATAATTTTCCTTCTTAATAATTAGTTTTCTATGTATTAATCATCTTTGAAGTTTTCAAAGGAATTGAGAATCATCCTCAACACATCCTAACACAAGAGATAATCAATTGGATTTTCGCTCCTCTTGCCCTGGCTGGACCTTTGCCCTGTATTGAACTTGAATTAATTGCTGTCTAGCCTGTTATAGCTGTTAACCTGGAGATGCCTTTTGGGGCTCCCTCTCAGGGTCCCTTTCATATTTCTCCTACGTTGAGGAACCATCTAATTCATTCTGATTCATGGATTACACCCTTTTGGGGGAAACACATTTTCTGACAGCTCTCTGAGGAAAAAAATACATACCTTCTATTATTAGTTCCTTAAATGTTTTTATTCCATTCTCACATTTGGTTAACAGGCTCTGCATAGTATTCTTAGTTGGAAATCTTCCTCCTTTTCTAACATGACATGGAGATGTGTGTGTGTGTGTGTGTGTGTGTGTGTGGTGTAGATAATGATCCACACAGCAGCTTGAAGCCACAGTCAGAGAAAGAGAGGATCGTTGTAGTGGTTTGAATGAGATGTCCCCATAGTCTTGGGTATTTGAACACTTGATCCTCAGGACACTGCTTGGGGAGGTTTAGGAGGTGTAGCCTTGCTGGAGAAAGTGTGTCACTGGAGACTGGCTTGGAGGTCTTACCCTTCTTGCCCTTTGCTCTCTCTTTTGGCTTTGTGCTTGCAATAAAGGATATGAGTTCTCAGAATAGCATCCTGCTTCTGCTGCCATACTTGCTTCTTGCTGCTCTGCTTTCCCACCATGACAGACTATCATCTCTCTGGAACTGTAAGTCCAAATACACTTTTCTATGAGTTTCATTGGTCGTGATTTTATCAAAGCAAAAGAAAACCACTGTAAAGACAAGTCCACCCCCAAGAGTGTTCTCAGGCATCACTTTTAGAAGACAATACATGGTCCTTGAGGGACTGACATATGGTTTCCTTACCATATGTACTTACTTATGTACTGGTGCCTGGACACATCAGAAAAGGTCCTATGACCTTCACTTCNATGGCATGAATTTGCTCTATTTTGAAGATTGTTCTAAAGTATCACTCTTACCTGAAGTATGGAAACCAGGAGGGAGATATAAAAATTCTCACTTTCTTACACAGTTTCTCAGACCACAAAGTTTTAATTCTTCCTTCTGTTTGAGTGTCTTNCTTCCAACTTCTAGAACACAGTAATAGTGTTTTGGTGGCCTCTTAGTGATTTTGGTGATCAAAAAGTCAAATGTAATTATTATTGACAGCAGTTGTTCTTTCTTCTTTTCTCTTTTAAAATCTATTCTAGAAACAAACATGTTTTCCTATGCTGGATATAAAGAATTGAAGATACATATGCATTTTAGATTAAAAAAAAAAACTTTTAGAGTCCTTATATCCACAGATAAGTGTAGCTCTCACTTCTCATCAAAGAAGCTTCTTTTTGCAACAGAAAGTCACAACTTGTCAAAATGCAGAGAACAGCTGACCATGGGGTACACAGCCCTACCTGATAAATCTACAACACAACCCCTACACCTAAAGGTTAGGGAACATTGCAGAAGTGGNGGAGAAGAATGATTGTAAGAACCAGAGAACCAGGAAGTTTGCTGTAAGACTGTGTCTTCTGTATTTAAAGAAGGGAAGCTACTCTCATGAAATCCAAGAAATGTGGCTATTTAAACAAGACCTGAATAATGACAACACTAGTTGTGGATGGGGGAAATCTCATGTGGCCCCATCCTTAGACAAAATGAGCTATAGGCAGTTAATGACTGCAGAGAAAGGGAAAATTGGTCTTCCCCAGGGATGAGCTTCCTAAATGGTTATTTAATACTAAGTGGTCAGCTTCCATAAAAACATATACATACAGGCAACACTGAACNGACTCAGCAGATTATATTTATGTATCTATTCATATATATGTAACAATAATAAANGAAATGTAAATATTTTACAATTTATTTTTCAAGAAAAAAAGCTCATGTTTTTCGAAGATCCATGAAAAGAAAAGGACTAATATGGCTTAACAGTTGTTAAAGGACTTGCTGCTCTTGCAGATGACCTGGGTTTGATTCCCAGCACCCACATATCATGGCTCACAACAATTTGTAACTTCAGATTCTGCTGACCTCCAAGGCCACTTATGCACATACACGGTACACACATATAAGTGCAGACCAAACACTCATATACATAAAATAAAATGAATAAACCTATAAAAGAATTTGAAAAGAAAAACCCCACCCATGTATTTATTGCCAGCGAGTTTGGTACATGTGCCTGTACCATACTATTAATTTCAGTAACACTTTAGGAAGCAACCAAGTCATAGATATTGGGTGTTGTGGCAATGTTGTAGCCTTCCTTTCTAGGTTTTTATGTTTTTGTAGAAGACAGTTATACAATGAACAGCTAGACAGTCTATAGTTAAATACTAAAATGAGAATTATAAAGATATAATTTCTGGCTGGGTATGAGGAAAGATAAGGAAATTGGTACCAGAATTTTATCCTGTGGTTTACGTAGATGAAAGAAAACCAAAGCAACTTGATAAAAAATATACTGAAAATATAGAAGGAAATTCAAATAGATCTCTTAGTATGTATTCAATCTCTAGATCTAAATGTATTAGCAGGAGCTCTGAATAGAAACCAGTATTATGCTGTTATAGCTGAATTTTGCCATGTTACAGCTGAACTTTTATTCTGGGGTTGATATGGGAAAAAACTGAACAAAAATAAATACACTGCTTGTAACCAGAGTTTTCTAAACATATNTACTTTTTTTGAGCATTTCTACATCTTGCATTTTAACTTCCTCAGAAAACCATAGCAATATATTCTTATTCTTTTCTGGCCCTACAACCCAGTTCTTATAGATAGGGAAATCTTTCCAACCCATTTTAACAGCAGGGTTAAAATCCAAGGTTGTGTCAATTAATGATGAAGGACAACAATTTAGTAGTTGATAGATGCTACATATTTTATATTGTTACATGAACTCCTTCATACTCTTGAGTTAAAAACTCAAAGTAATTAAATTATTATTAAATGTAGAACTTACATGTAATCATCCAGTTACAGAGCAAATGTAGGTAGTTTGTAAAATCCCAATGACTGAAGACAATATAAATGCACAAATATTGCAGAATGCTAGGTAAAAAGGGAAAAAAATCAATATGTTGATTTAAACTGTTCTAAGAACTCAAGTTCAGATTTCCCCTTCCAGTTGGCATTTGCTGGATTTCTGGATTCCACCAATTGTCTTCAAATTCTAAACAGGGAAAAACTACTTCCTTAGAAGTAGTTTTAAAAAAACACACATGCACGCACAAAGAGAACTAAACCAAAACCAGCCTTCCTTGTGAGTGAAGTCNGCAGTTAGGATTCAGTGAGTGGGAGTCAAAGGCACAAATACAAACTTCTATATGTCACATGTTAGTCGTACTGAACGCTTAAACATTACATGATTTCTAATAAGCGAATTACATTCGTATTTTTCCCCAAAAATCAAAGTAAATAGATCAAAGTTACATTTTACAAACTCTTTTCTGCTCTCTGAAGGAGTGTTCTCATGTGGAAAAGAAGAAACTATGATACAGATCAATCAAAAGACTGGCTTTAAAAGTGATTAAAAACTGTGAAAAACTTATTCTGTAAATGACTTAGGGTCATGAAAGCACATTTCCTGAGAGCCCCAAGGTCCTATCAGAGCAAAGTACTGGTGTGTAATTTTGCTTCCTGCCTTTCCATGNTATTTTCATTACCATGGCTTCACCATGCCAGTGAAAAAAGAAGCTGTAGGTTTTCAATATTATATGAAGAGCTTCAGCAGCTTAACCTCTCTCTTGCCTTTAATTTATTTGCACAGTGAGTCTGGAGGCATGTATTAGAATTGAATCTTTAACAACAATAAAAATCAAATCCTTTTTGTTTGTAAAAGGAAAGTTTGTTATATATTGGAATTACTTGTGTCAGTGTGATAGAGAATAAACAACAGCAGTATTTCTGGATAACAAGGGCAAAACTGGATGACAGTCAGCAAAGTCTTGCATGGAGGATGGGTAAGAATACGCTAAAATCAAATCACCACAGGAATGACTTCCATACCAGAGTAGATACGTCCACTCAGATAATTACAGAAAGCAAAAGAAATACCTTCTTGGTCANGACTTGGGTTTGTCCACAAGCTTTAACTCATCAAGATACTATAGAGTCATATATAACATGCAAAAACATTAAAAACTAGTAGAAGNTGGGGAGAGTCCAGGGCTACANAAACGAGGCTAGAGAATAGGTTAAAGAGCTGGGGNAGTGGGAACTATAGCTGAGATAAGATCTACCTTACATCAATAGACACCTCCCTGTCCTTGCCTATGAATCACATGGTCTCATGCTGCTGCTGGGACTTGGGCCTGGTTCTATACTGAAGTCTTTTCACTTTTCTTCATGATGTTTCTAATCCAAGGGAGGCATTCCCAAGAGGACACTCATATCTTCCAGGAATGCTGGTCAGGCTTCGTGGTCCTAAGTACGGGAGAGTGGAGTCTTGTACAAAAGTAGTTAGAGGAACATGGCTACAAAACTCAGCTGTAGGGGCTGGGAGATGGCTCAGTGGGTAGGCACTGAAGTTTGATCCCCAACACCCACATAAAAAGCTGGGCATGGCAGCCATACTTGTAACACCAGTGCTGAAGGGTGAAAACTGGTAGATCCCTGGGGCTCAGTAGCCATTCTAATCTGAGACAGAAAGCTCAACTTTGGTTAGAGACCCTCTCTCAAAAAATAAGGTGAAGCCACTGAGGAAGGCATCCTGTTAACCTCTGGCTTTCATACAGTTGCATACATGTACATACATGTATGCATACACACACAAACACCTGAACTCATGAGCACACGCACATACACATACAAACTTAGTTGTGCTTAGAGACACTACTGGTTCTTTGCCAGGGTCAGGCCTCAGTACTTCCAGAAGTCCTTGATTTGACTTCTCCCATGGTCCAACTCTAGCAAACAGCTCCTTTTTTNCCTCAAAGCCAGTGGTTCCTTTTGTTTGAAACAGTCCTAGGCAGCCTAGACTCACCTTGAACATGCTATGTAAGCAGAGGATGATCTTGGACTCCTGATCTTCCTGTTTATAACTTCTGAGTGCTCAGATTTTAGGTATGAGTCCCATGTCCAGCTAAAACCATGCTAACATGGGTTCATGACTGATCTTCCTGTAAAAACTGAATTACCTAAGTACAGACCACCCTATTCACACACCGAACAGTCACTTCAAAGACACAGATGACCCAGGAAAAAATCCTTATGTAGTAGTGAAGTCTTACAGAGGAGAGGGGTCCCTTGGTGCTTTGAAGACAGCTGTGAGCTGTCCACGTATGTGCCACAAACAAAACTCAAGAGTCTGTCTAAGGAACAGTGAGCATTTTTAAAGGGGAGGCTGGGCCATCTCTCCAGACCCAGGGCAAAGATTTTAAAGAAAAATANATAAAAATGTCACTGGAGGCCAAAATATCAGGCTCTATGAAGACAAATTCAACTGAAATAAAGGTTAACTGTTTTTTATTCAGAAGTTAAAAGCCTCAGAAAAGAAAGAAAACATCTGGGCCTGGGGCAGGGGCAAGGAGTTAAGAATCTGAAGGTGAGAGTAAAAGAACTCGGCTGTTAAACGTAAGAGTAAATTAAGCATTCCAAGGCCAGACTGATGTTTTCAGTGAGTTAGTTAGCTGCTATTGTAGCACCAGATCCTTCATCCTCAGGACATGTTTTTCTACTCTTACCCTACTCACAGAGACTTTAAGACCTTTAGGGACACCATATGGCCTCTCAGCAAGTCCCCCCTTCTTCTATGGGGTAGAATGAATGACTCTAGCAAAAGGATAGAGGATAAAAGCAGGTTCTGTTTATATATTTGTGTACCCATATATATGTTACACACATATATGTTATATGCGTGTTATATGCACGCACATGTGTATAACAATCTGGGAGGATGCTATCAATATGAGAGNGAAGGGGAAAGCATGGAAGGAGTTGGAAGGGGCTGGAGGGAGAAAGGGGAAAAGAGAAATTATGTGATTTTCTTAAAATTTAAAATGTAAAAAAAATAAAGTAATTCACATAAAACAGAAAAATCTGAAGTGCTCAAAATAACTGTAAGAAGTTCAACTCTGAAGATACCTTTTCCTAGTATGCTGTCAGTATTGAATACTGCCTGGGATGCATCTCAGATCCTTGGGCCTGCAGGCCTGGGTCCCAGCTTTACTCATACACACAGTCTGAAATGCTCTGGGTTGTCATGAGCACTGCCCATGAGGCCAGGAAGGACTCATTGGGGTCTTCATAATTTTGCTGTATGTGCTCTACTGACAAGAGCCATCCATTTTCTTAGAGAAGGCCCTGCAACTGCATTAGGTAGAGCTCTAGAACCCAAAGCTGGGTTGGTAATAAGTTTCACCATGTTCCTAAACACACCCTGGATAGAGTCAAGGAGCAGGCTATAGATCTGTACCTCCTCTTGTGATGGTCTTTGAGCCAATAAAAGAAGTTTAGTNTTGCCTTTGATGTCTGCCCTGCAGGGCATTAAATAGAACAACTATTCTTGGCTAAGCTGAACCCTGAAGCTACTTGTTATTTGGATTTTATTAAATCTTGGGATTTGATGATTTAAGCCATGTCACAGAGGATTTTAGAAAACCATTCTGACTTCACAGTGATGTTATTATTATCAAGTAAGATAATGATTGGGAAAAGAAGATATGACAATTAGTGTTGTGTGAACAGGACAAAACCAGGAACAAGCCTCCATGGATTATTTAGCTCTGAGCTTGCCTATAAGGGATTATCTTGATTAAATTGAGGTGGGAAGACCCATTCTAAAAGCAGGTAGTACCATTCCCTGGGCCTGAGTTCTAGACTGTGTAAAATGGAGAAAATGAGCTGAGCATAAGCTCTCTGCTTCCTGACTGTGGATTCATGTGATCAGCTACTTCAAGTTCCTGCTGTTGCGACACCGTTACAGACTGTACCTTTGAAACACAAGCCAGAACATCCTTTCTCCCTTGAATTGCATTTTTCAGGGTAAGGCACAGGGGAGTGCTAAGTGGCGTCTCTGTGCAATATTTACATATTGTATTCAAGAAAATCAGCATCTGGGTCACTTTTAAAAAATCTGTCCATCTGCACAGATTTTTAAAACATCTGCATAGGTTCTTAGTCTACTCTATCATACGATGGCTGAGGCCTGCCCACTCTAGTCTCATAATCAAGTTTTTCATTAGTTCCATCACATCAATGTTATCAACTGAATAGGCTCTGGAAACTTTGAATAAAGCTATTATTTGGGTTCTACTAACATCAAAATTTAAAAGTATTTCTCAACAAGTAAAATTAAAATTCATCTTTCAATTTGCTATATTTTTAAAGGGTTTACTTTAAAATAATGTTGGGGGAAATTTTTCCAGCAATAGTTAACCCAAGATGCTTAGGTACTGTGAGTGCTGTCAAGCAATCTAAGTCACCAGAAGTTGAGCCTCCAGGCAAACCTGTGGGAAATTACCTTTTTTTATGACTTAACGCCCACTCATATGGGCATCACCACTCCCTGTATGGGATTCTAGACTAAGTGGAGAAGTGAAACTGAACAGCAGCAACATTTACGAATCTTTAAGGGAAGGATTTACTACAACCAGCTGCTTTGGGCAACTGCTGTCTTAACTTCCCTAACATGGGCTATACCTTGAACTGTGAGCCAAAANTACTTTTCCTCCCTCAGACTGCTTTGGTCAGGGTATTTTATCATTAGAGAAAAATAAGACAGGAACTTTAAAAGCAGACAAGTAGGGCTGGAGATTTGCTCAGTGGTCAAAGGTTGTTGCTGCATAATGAGGAACAGAGTTTGGATCCCCGCACTCATTTAACAAGCTGGGTGGCCCACACATGACTGTAACCCCAGCCCTGAATGGGACAGACAGGATGCCTGAGGCAAAGAAAATTTGAGCTCCAAATTTAGGGAAAGACCTTGTTTTCAGAAGTAATAGGCAGCAAGTGACAGAGTGCACCCAATGCCATCTTCTGTGTTTCAATCTGCGCGCGCGTGCGCGCGCGCCCGCGCGCACACACACACACACACACACACACACACACACACTTTTACAAAGCAGACAATGAAATTCAGTGGTTATTTGAAACCTTTCTTAGTTATAGATTTTTTTCTGGTAAAATACTATTAAATAATGAGACGCTTTTTAATGTCCTAATCCAAACATTTTATCACTTAGCCTAACTTGCTTTTCGTAAGGTTTTGTTACTTTGCTAGTTTGTCTTTTTGCAGATCTCTCAATGCACTCCAGCCATTATATTAACCACTGCAGTGTATCAGCACCATCAATTGACCCCTAGGTTGGTCATCCTGAATGACACTTCACAGTTCCCTTTTTACTAAAATGTTATTATTCCCACTCTTCAGTTATCTGCTCATTTCATGAAACATGCAGAAACTCTAGCTAATCATATACTAATTAAGTCAGGCCCTACACCTGGACAGATGACAGCAGATGTTGTGAATGAAACTTTTATTTACACTGTATCTAGAAGCAGATACATAAATTTTTATACAATTGATTTCCAAAAAATGTGCAAGAAANTACTATAATNNGCTTACAAACCAAAACACTTATTAAATCAATGGACTTTGGATAGTTCATTCTGTGGTGTTCTCAGTACAAACAGTACACACCTGATTTGAAACGTACAAAGTGTAAACTACAGCAATCTGGATTGCAGGTATTAATTTCATAGCACACCAA
>LZPO01097296.1:75614-93532 GCA_001675575.1 Neotoma lepida | reverse complement strand
AATGCAGATAGATAGCCTTTTCATGTCTGACCTCATTCTACACATCCCACACTCACTTCAGCACTGCTTCCCAATTCAATCACAATTCAATCTACTGTGGTAGGTCTGTTCCCTGGAACTTACAACTCAGCCAGCCAAATGTCTGACATCTAAAACCCTGACACCTGAACTCATCCAAAGCAGTGGTTTCCATCATTCATACCATTTCCACAGGTTTCCTTAATTTATACCCATTTCTTCACCTCCATCACTTCTTTTATCATTCCAAGACATAACACTGTACTTCCCAGAAGAGTCTCAAGACTTAGCTACAAAGCAGTGGTTAAAAACACAGGCTGAAGGACAAAAGCACTACTCCAGGACTTCAGGTTCCAGCATGGCATGTAAGATGTCAGCAATCATATACAGTAGAAAAGCACTTAGGATGTGGCACCATTCAGTGACTCAAACCAGGAGGAGGGATCTGATTCCAAACACCTCTTCTCATTGGCTGACTATGGAGCTGATGACTGCAGCTATGGAAGTCAGAATGCACCAAAAAGTACATTCACTTTCCTGCCCCTTCACAAGAGTTCTACTTAAAAGAGGCCACCTTCATTTCCATGTTACAGAAAAACAAAATAAGCCTCACACAGTTTAATAATGTCTCCAAAGTTCACAAGAAATCCTCTGAATAACATGCAAGCACTGAAAGCTTGGTGAATGACTTAGAAGGGACCACTTATTTCAATGTATTGATATGAATGAAGCAGGACAATTCACAGCAAGATCAAGTACACAGATAAGCCATTCTTCCTGAGTCATTTCACAAGACCACTTATTTCCTAATGCTCTAGATGCCCCATGGCATGTTTCCTCATCCAGAAACACAGGCAAAAATAGTAATATGCCTAGGGGGTACCTGTAGCATGATGTAATGAGGAGGCCTGTGAGTCCTTTCTTCCACAAAGTAACTGAAGCTGAGCTCATGTGTCAAGCAGTACTAAGATACATGCTCAGGTACATTACTGAACTCTGGAGAAAGCAATCAATGCAGGAGATGGCAAGGTTGAGAGCAAGAGAGGAAGGACTAGTCAGAAAGGGAAGCAGAGATATAAAGGAGACAAGGGAGGCCAGAAGGGACTAGGATGACACATTCAAATGCTGAAGGATATTNTGCTACCAAGAATTCTANAGCCAAAGCAATGTGGGTGATCAGGAAGAAGAATTAGCATGAACATAAACATCCACGTGTTGAAAAGAGGCTGGGGTGCTAGCAGGTCTGAACTACAAGCACATCAGGAGGAAAGTGCTTCAGAGAAAGTGTCATTTGGCAATGACTGGAAATGATAAAAGTAAAGGTTAATTTAAATCATCTCATTTCTCTCATCCCTCTGCTTTAAAGGACATAGGAAAGTATAAATCAATTGTAGTACTCATGGAGATGCAACATAGGACACACACAGATACAATGTATGCAAAACAGCACAAAGGATCAGATGGACATAGGGAAAAAGGCAAATTTATATTTTACCAGAATTAACATCATTTTGAAGTACCCCGTGGTAAGAAATAACTAAGGGTCNATGAGGTAGTCACAAAGTACTCGGAGAATCTGAAGTTAACATTTAAAAGATGTATTTAACACAGGAGTTCCCTATGGTAGGAAGAAATATAAAATGAAGTAAATTTAAAAGCTAGCAAAATGACAAATGTAAATGTGACACATCAATAAATGTAAATGGACTGAACTTTTAAGGTGTATGGCCCAAAATATACTCTGCAGGCAAAACTGAGCTCATCACTCTTTTTGTATGTTCATCAAATAAAAATAGTTATGGTATTACTACTAGCTGGCTAAATCAAAAGAACAATATTTTTATGACACAAGAAAATTATATGAAATTCAAATTTCTGTGCCCGTAAATTAGTTTTATCAAGCAAATATCACACTTCTACATCACAGACTGTCTATGGCTGCCTCCTCAAAACAAGGNGTTAAGAGGCTCTACAGAACGTAAAAGTTAACATATTTGATATTTTACAGAAAAAGTTGGCAGATCCCTAACCTAATCAAAGGACTGTCAGAATGAATAAAAAAAGAAAGTTATGTGCTGTATGATGGTTATTTTCTTGTCAACTTGATGCAAAACAGGGTCATCTGGGAACAGGAACTATCAGAGCTAAAGTTACATTTTAAGTTTTAATTATTATGCCTTAGAGATCCATGAAACAAAAATGTCTCTGACCTGCAAGCCTCTTGTTCAAGGACAGATAGTTCCTGAAATGCTGGAGGCTATTGTTTATGGGAGATAACAAGCCACATGTTTTTCACTCCCCTAAACAAGTTTGCTTGAACTGGTTCACAGGCAGGAAATACGTCAGGATATACGCTTGTCCAAATTGGATGTGGGCTGGAGGTATGTCAGGATGTATGCTCGCCCCTGATTGGACCTGATGGGAAATGAAATGAATTATGGGTTTTCCTTCTTAAGCTGCTGCAAACCATGACTTGGCGCCATTTCCCAGGAACCTGGGTATGGACTTGACCAGAGCCCATCTACCTGACCAGTATTTAATTAAAGCTTGCTTCAAATTTGGCTTTAAACTGTGGTAGTGGTTTTATTGTTGATCAGTGGGATTAATAGAACTTCAACTGAGGAAACGCTTCCATCAGATTTATCTGTAGGCAAGTCTATGGAGACTGTCTTTCTTTTTTAGGGGGGAGGGGAGGGCTGTTTTTTGAGAAAATGTCTCTTGTGTAGCACTGGAACTCTATGCACACTAGGCTGGCCTTGAACTGGGCCTGGTCTGCCTCTGCCTCCCAGAGTGCTGGGATTAAAAGCAGGCACCATCTCAGATTAGCACATTTTCNTGATTGACATTGATGTGGGTATTGTGGGTAGTGAGTAAGTAGTCCTGATCTGTACAGAAAGTGGGCTGAGCAGGCCCTTGAGAGCAAGCCAGTAAGTGGCCATCCCACATTGTTTCTACTTCGGTTACTGCCTCCAGGTTCCTGCCTTGAGTTCCGACCTTGACTTCTGTCAATGAACTGTAAACCAGGATATGTAAGCCAAGTAAACCCTTTCTTCTCCAAACTACTTTTGGCCATGGTGTTTTACAACAGTAANAGAAAACAAACTAAGATATGCTATCTATTAAGATTCCTCTAATACGAATGACACATATTATTGAAAGGATACAAAAGAATATACCTGCTAGGCGGTGGTGGCGCACGCCTTTAGTCCCAGCACTCGGGAGGCAGAGGCAGTCGGATCTCTGTGAGTTCGAGGCCAGCCTGGGCTACCGAGTGAGTTCCAGGAAAGGCGCCAAAGCTACAGAGAAACCAAGAAAAAAAAAAGAATATACCAAGAGAGTAACCAATAGAGTTAAAATAGTTCAATTAACATCAGAAAAAGACAGGCTTTAAGAGAGTAAGTACTACTAGAGACTTAGACATAGTAGTACTTTGGAACAGACATTTTAAAATGAAATGAAGGTTAATACAGCATGAAGATATAGTAACTATAAATGCATATGTGGTTAACATTAAACCCCAAAGTATATNAAAGTAAAGATGTGAAAGAAGAAATAAGCAATTTAATAATACTTACAGATTTCAATAAGGCAGGCTCCCAGTTCACTGGTAGACAGTTTCCTGACAGAAACAAAGCCTGAGTCAATCCCCACTGTGAAGGGGGAGGGAATGGAAGGAGAAGAGAGGAAGAGATGGAAGAAGGATGAAAGACAGAGGAAAGAAGCGGAGAGAGGGAAAAAAAGAAAGAAAAAGAGAAAGGATGAGAGGTTAGGAGGTTGAAGATCCCTAAACTAAAAATCTGAAACTTGAAACACACAGAAATCCAACATTTTGACAGTTTCACACCTAACCTGGTGTGATGGATTATAGCCAAATGCAAAGGTTGAGAAAAATAAAAATATTACCTTCATGCTATGTACACTAAGGGAACACAAAACAGAAGAATTGTGTGTTCAGACGCAGACTCTTCCCTAGGTCATCTTATTACATACAATCAAATATTCAAACTGTGAAAAAAATCCAAGCACTCTAGATGGCAGATACTCAACCTGGGAACTGAATACTAACAACAGCTTTGAATGTTGTTTTTACGTTTTCGTTCGTAGGACAGACAAAATCAAGACTCAACAAAGTTAGTAAGACTGACATCATATAGGATATGTTCTTTGATCACAANAGAGCTAAATTATACACCTACAACAGAAATAAATCTGGAAAACCATCAAATATTAGGAAATTAAACAAAATACTTCTAAATAATCCATAGGCTAAAGACCAGAAGCCATAAGTTTAAAACAGATTTCAAATAGAATAAAAAAAAAAAAAATAAAGTGATGCTTGGAAAAGCAGTTAATAAATGGGCACTGTGGCACTCATGTAATGCCAGCAATTGAACTTGAGGCTAGTGTGGACTGTACACAGGAGACTCTTGAGAACATACAGCTTAAATCAAGCCAATTCTAAGGAAATAGCAAGTATACAGAACTGAGGTGTGTGTAGTGGGGGGGNTGTCTTGGTTGCAGTGGTCATGTCACATCCAGAAGACAGCACTCCTTCACACCCTTTGCATTCTTCCCAACCCCTCTTCTTCCGTGTTCCCTATACTGAGGTGTGTGTGGTGGGGGGGGGCGTGTATACAGTGAATGACAAAGTAGAAACTAATAAGCAGGAAATCTCTAACAAAATTCTTTCAGATGATAGACAAGAAAGAAATACTTTGTAAATTACTCCAGGCAGTTAGCACTACCTGATACCAAAGCCAAACACACTAAGAAGAGAACTGGAGATGGGTATTCCTCAGTGATCCAAAACACCTTAACTCAGTATCAGCAAATCAAATTTGACAACATGTAGAAATCATTATGATCAAGTTGAATTCTTGTATTTTTATGTGTTTGTGTGTGGACTCTGCTGTCAGGATCTTTGTGTAATGTGTTTGTATAAGTCAAAGGACAGCCTGCAGGAGTTGCGTTCTTTCTATAGAATTTGGGTCATCATCCCTGATAGTGAGCACTGTTATCTACTGAGCTATCTCATGCCCCATGAACAAGCTGTTTAACAGCAATGATAAATGAATACAAACAGGGACCACTCAGAATCATCTAATAGCTCTATTTCATTATACAAAGGACTTATGATACATTCTAGATGCCTAGAAATCTCTCTATATCAGTCCCACAGATTTCTTTGTTTCCTGCTTTGTCTCTGCATTTTCTCTTGCTACATGATGCTTGTGTCTTTCTGTCTTATCTTTGTTTCTGGCTCTGTCTCTCGTGCACTCTTTTATTATTTGACCCTTTTATTTTCTCAAGAAATCCTTTTGACACTGAAATATGGTTTTGCCTGTATTTTCTACAAAAAAAAATTTGCCATTTATATTTAAGTTCTTGGTTAGTCTTATACTAATTTATATGAGGTAGGGGTTAATTTTTCCACTTGGATAAATAATTGGTATCACAGAAAATATTGACNCTTATAGGAATCAAAGTAAAAAACCAGTAAGACCANTTTTCAAGTCAAATCAGCCAAAAAATTTCTAATCAATTAGCCATTGCTTAAAAGTATCTTAATACAGTTATGCAAATTAATTTGGCAATATTTAACTTTTAAAAATNATTCTCTCTCCTGGCAATACTATTTTTATACATTTTAAGAAATAACAATGCTCCCTAAATTATAATTAAAAATGACTCAGTTTTAAAAATCAAAAACATCCTAATTTCCAACGGTATGAAAGCAGGAAAAAAAACACTGGCACAGCTACACAATGGAACTTGGAGAACCTCTGAAATTGGTATTTATANAGCTATAAATAACACAGGGAGAGCTCAGTGTTCATTTGTTAAGTGCAAAACACAGGAAATAAAATTATATGTAAAGTGTGGTCTCAATTATGTGGAAAGAATAGAGAGTAAAGTGGACCAGAAAGAGCATCTGTTGGATGGCAGAATTCTTTAGACATGTTAGTTAATACGAACTTGAAGTGTTTTTAAGCAAATAAAGTCTGTGAAGTTTTTGTTTTTCTGAAAATTGATTTTACTTGGGAATGGCCAAGTAAATCCACCAGTTTCAAGCAAAGCAGAAGGCTTCTTTTGAGGAGTGAAGTTATTTCACAAACAAACAAATTCACAAACAAAAAGTAAGTCAATGGATGAGACTATTATTTTTGCTTTAGTGAAACTTCGATAATGTCCTCCTTTTTTTCATCTATGGAAAAGAACATTTTGTGAATATGACGTGAAATTTTTATGTTGTATATATATAATTTTTATGTTGTATATATATATATATATACAACATATATATACATAAAAGATTTTATATACGGACTGGAGAGGTGGCTCAGCAGTTAAGAGCACTTGACTGATCTTCCAGGCACCCTGAGTTCAATTCCTAGTAACCACATGGTGGCTCACAAACATCTGCAATGAGATCAGATTCCTTCTTCTGGTGTGCAAGGAGACAGAGCACTCATATACACAGAATATATGAATAAACAATAAATCTTTTAAAAAACAGGAAAAAAAATAAAAATTTTTATATANACACACACACAGTGAGTCATGGTCTACTGGCCTTCCATATTCAAAGTTTAAATGACAAGAATGACAAACCTATTTTCAATAGCATACCTCCCTCCCCACTCAATTTATAATCCACAGCTAACCACTGTAATCACTCCCTTGCAGAAACCCCACTCTTACACTAGACCACTGGTTATGTCTTTGCCTAGGCCACACCTGCACCCACACAGCTGAACATGGCTGGAAAAATAGTCATTCAGATTGGTCTCCTTTAGTTCTCAGGGCCCTATATCTGAGGTTAATTCTTAATGCTATCTAGAAATCACCTTTTTTTTTTTGGTTCATTCTCTTTTGTTGCTGACCACTCCAACCACATCTTTCCTCATATTTAAATACTCTATCTTCAATCTTAGCTGATGGTCTAGCTCTAATTCCAGAGAAAATAGTCATCAAGAGGAAACTTCATGGCTAGGGATAAAGCTCAACTGTGGAGAGCCTCCCCAACAAGCACAAGGTCCTACATTTAAAGCTTAGCATCCAAAACTGAAAGAAAAGAGGAAATCATGGATTTTACCATGTGTCAATCCACTTAGCATAAGTGTCTGCTACACGNCGACTCCTCAGCTCCGTTCTAAAGGCACCACAGCATTGTCTTTGCACACCTCATCTTCTAACAATTTCCCCTTTGTCGGATCATTATTAAAAATGTTATTTTTCACATAAATATCCCACTTTCTGCAAGNCATGTTCCCTAGAACATGTTCCCCTCACAGCATTGGTCCCCAGAGACCTTTGTAAACACAGCAGCAACAATTCCTGCTTTCCGGTCTCTTTAACAGCCACAGCCATCTCCATCACAGCACATGCAGCCTGGGACCAACTGCTCAGTCCTTATCCAAGATGCTACTCAAACTTGTCAACACATTTGTGTCTTTGCTACAAGGGCACCTCACTTTTAGACTCCCTTGCNGGTTTCCCTCCAGCTTCTTCTTGATGGAGTACTCCANCACTCAGATGTGACCGCCTTCTCTGTCTCTATGCACACACTAACAGATTTCATACCTATTCTTTTTTAAAATTAATTTATTTTACATCGGGACCACATTTCCCCCCCTCTCCTCTACTCTCATCTCCCATCCCATCCACTCCTCCTTTGTTTCTGTTCAGAAAGGGGCAGGCTTCCTATGGGTATCAACAAAGCATGGCATATCAAGTTGTAGTAAGACTTAGCACCTCCCCTTGTCATACTTATTCTTATACTGTGATAATAGTACTTATGGGTCATCCACTCCCAAATTCCTATCTCACCATTTATAGGCCAATTATATTCACATTTCTTCTTAACACTGCCATTTGGATGTTTTATAGATGGCTGAAATGTAACAGGTTTACACTAAACTGCATGTTTTCCACCTTACTTCCAAATCTGCTTTACCTGTAGGCTCCCCCTTCCATTTACAGCTGCTTCACTTAAAGCTACCTCATTCTTTCAAGGACTCAGATCAAATCATTCAGAATCATCCTTGGCTCCTCTTTCTGAAGCTCATATCCAATGTCATGAAAGCCCAATCACAGCTACCTTCAACATATATGCAGAAATCTAAGTGCTTTTGCCAAGATATTCTAGTTTCCTGCGTTACTGCAATAGCATCTTAGAGATTNCTCACTTTCCCCTTGGTCTCCTTAGTTTATAATCTAATAAAAGACACTGGTGCCCAGAAAGACAGGGCAGTTGCTGACATCTTATACTATGGGGTCTCATATCTTCTGCAGCAGGCCAGCTTCACAATGTCTGGAATGTACATACAAATAAAAATAACTGAAGTGCAAGATAATAAAATTTCTTTGACTTCTTTCAGAGCCTGTAAATCATATCAAAATAAACTTTAAAAAACAATATGGAGTATTTTCAGGGCTACAAAAGTAGATTTAAAAAAATATAACCTAAAAGAAAAATGGACATAAAATTGTCATAAAAGAAAATAAGACAACTTATAATTACAGCAAAAGCCTTAATAAACTTTAAGTAGGCTTACTTGCAGGCTACCAACACTAACATATGAGGAAGCACTAGCCAAAGTTTATAGAGGCCCCAATTGACATCTGATCTTCTTTACTGAGTTCCAGATTCCCCATATAAAGAAAGAGCCTTAATCTTTAAAACATGCAGGGAGAGTTGTATGTTTAACCTGCAGAGCAAGTTTTACATGAACTTTTCTAAGAATCTTTTATTATAACCCTGTTTACTACATTCCTGCTACATTAAACAGGAAACAAATGTTCACAGCAAAGTTCACATACAAAAAAGTTAATGCTGTTAGCCTTTAAGAATTAATGAAATGAATGCTCACTTTTCCTTACTTTATTAACANGTTGCACTTTAAAAAGTAGTAGATATCTCATGCCTTTAATCCCAGAACTAGGAGGTAGAATCAAGCAGATCCCTATGCCTTTGAGGGCAGCCTGGTCTACATACTGAGTTCCAGACCACCAGGCTACAAAAGAAAAAAAAAAAAAAAGTGGTACACAATCTACCAACTCAGTGCTGTCTTTCAGTGTATACAGACATTTAAATCTACTATGCCCATTTTACACCTGAGTTGGCACTTTCTAATTCAAAGCATGTGTAATATCATAGGAAATATTTGGTCTTTGTCTCAAATTCCTGACACAGCTATGGTAAACTTTACAATTTCCTGAGTGATGAAAGTATCTTCCTAGATCTGGCAGGTGATTTTCACTCACACCAGAGTTTAAACTAATGAAGTGACTTAGATTACAGAGTGGGAACTTTTAGCCCCACTCCCACATTATAGAGGGAAGGGATGAGTGAAGAGTCTGATTGGGCACTATAAACACTCTTTAACTAGATCACCAACTTCTGGACACAAGAAGTATTTGGAGAGCAGGGAATGACAAGAGGGCATAGGAGCTACAAATCACACCCAACACTTCATCCCATGCAGCTTTTCTCCTCAGCTGTTCCTGGCATGTAATCCTTATAATATATCAGTCAACTAAGTCTTTTATTGAGTTCTATAAATTATCTAATCAGAAGAGGTCCTTATGGGAACCTATGACTTAATGGTCAGTCGGCAAGATGGCAGAGCTGGCCAGGACTTCAAACTAGCATCTGAATGGGGGAAGTCTGTGGACTGAGTTCCTACTTGTGGGGTCTGTGCTACTCTGGTCAGTGTCACAAAGGAAGACATGGGTTTTCATGCTGGAGATTGGTGACTGTACTAAAAATACACGGTAACTGACACACCTACATACCTGGGCCAGTACATCTATAAAACAACTAACAGACATACCAACAAACTGTTTCCTCAATAATAAATCAGTGGCACCAGAGCAACACTGATAAAGGAAATCATGTGCATGCTACCCAACTTACTATTAAAATCCTAACAATCCCCACATACCCATTTTATTGACTAAGGCACAATTATAGCTGACTATTTGAAAAGATCTGTTGTAATACTCAGTGACAAGTTATGTAATGTCATAAACCCTGGCCTCTGTTGTAAATGTAATTGTTTTAATAGAATTCACTGATATCCTGTCATAACTGACAGTTGAAAATTAAAATCAACTAACATTTTAATAAATGTCAACAGAATGGTTTTAGTTGAAATATGTCACATTCTTCAAAACTCTCACCTCTTTCACTGCCTACAAAATCAGTATAACCTTTCTGATTAAGCTACCAAATAGATAAAGGTCTTTAAGAATTCTGGACAAACTGAATAATTCCATAAAAATCCAAAGATCTGTATTTTGCAGGCTTGTTTTTATTCTGGAGCAGAGGTAGTACAGCAAAATAATGCTACTATGTGATTTGTTCAAGAATTTGCATTTTCTCTAGAGATATAATGTAATTTGTTCATAAATAAAAATCTCTTCAATGTACTGAACTATTATAGTAAAAAAGTTTAACTCAGATTTCCACCCCCCAAGACAGGGTTTCTTTGCGTAGCCGTGGCTGTCCTGGAACTAGCTCTGTAGACCAGGCCGGCTTTGAACTCTCTGAGATCTGCCTGCCTCTGCCTGCCAAATGCTGGGATTAAACGCAATCACCACCACTGCCTGGCATCTTAACTCAGACTCGGAAAGGCAACACAGACATAGAAACAATGACTAAAAAGAAACAAATTGCTGAAGTCTATAGATCTTACAGAAACTCTAATCCAAAAAGAAATCTGTTCATCATTCAAATGCTTTTGCATATAGAACATATAATCCTTACTATTATCTCTGCCATAAGTTATAAGCTTTATGATAAAAAATTACATTTTCTAAATTACACTTCAATTAAGAATGAGATTTTAGAATAACAGAAGATTTACTATTAAATTTACAAAGAGCTAGAGTAAACTTTATCCATTAATCATTAGATCTCAGGGGATCTCAGAGAGTAATAATAATCGTTTAAACAATGTAACTCTACTAAGCAAAAAATTTAACAATCTCACAAAAAGATTGCTTGCTTTGTAAACTAATTATCTAAAATATCAATTACTGAGCGTTCCCAAAGATGAGGTCTCCTTCCACTTTTTGTTTGTTTGTTTGTTTTGGTTTTTAGAGACAGGGTTTCTCTGTGTAGCCCTGGCTGTCCTGAAACTCGATCTGTAAACCAGGCTGGCCTTGAACTCACAGAGATCTACCTGCCTCTNNATCTGCCTCCCAAGTGCTGAAATTAAAGGCATGCACTACCACNCCCAGTGTCTACTTATTAAAATGATCCAACTTGGGCTAGTGAGTTGGCTCAACAGGTAAAAGATACTGACATTGTCAAGCCTGATGACCTGAGTTTCAATCCCCAGAACCTAAACAGTGGAAGGAGAGAACCAACTCCTGTAAGTTGTCATCTATTTCCACACGTCCACCAACTGACCTCTCCAAAATAATACAACTTAAAACTACTCATGTTGCTCAATGTAGATTAACAGGCTTTGGGCAAGACATGCAGGATGTGGTAAAGTACTTGTTTGCCTAACGTGGATAACCAAGGCCTGGGTTTGAGCTCTAACACACGGGGGAAAAAGGAAGGGTGAGGAGCAAGCCAGCTAGCTGCTAGTTTTATGTGTGGTCCTAATTGATTAACCATATAGTTTTTAGCAGAATGTGTGGTATAGGCCTCTCTCTAATCCTATCACTTGAGGCCAGCCTAGACAACAGTGAGTTCCAGTTTTGGCAACATAGCAAAATTATTTCAAAAACAAGCAACAACAAAAATATCCATTACCAACAAGAATGAGCATACATGTTAACTGATACCTTCTTGGCTGGAGTTTCTATTGCTATGATAAAACACCATGATCAAAAGCAATTTGGGGAGGAAAAGGTTTATCTGGCTTACAGATTCTGATCACATTCCATTACAGAGGGAAGTCAGGGTGAGAACTCAAGGCAGAAACCTGGAAAAAACTGGAACCGAAGCCATGAAGAAACACTGCTTACCAGTGCTCCTTATGGTTTGTTCAGCCTTCTTTATCAACCAGGACCGCCTGCCCAGAGGTGTCACTGTTCCCAAAGAGTTGGGCCCTCCCACATCAATCATTAATCAAGAAAATGTACTACAGACTTACCTACAGACAAACCTTATGGAGGCATTTTCTCAATTTAGAGTTCCTCTTCCCAAATAACTGTAGCTTGTGTCCAGTTGACAAAAATCTGATGAGCATACTACCATTCTCCCATACACAATGAAAACCTGAAAGCAAAAGAAAAATATGACCAGTGGGAACAATGTTAACTGGTGGAGACAAGCCTGAGCTGTGGCACCAAGCTCAGTGATAGTACACCTGCCTAGTATGTGCCAAGTCCTGCTTTCCAGATCCAGCACTGGAAAAAATAAGTAAGTAAATTCAATCCTAGAAGGGAAGAAAGAAGAAACAGACCTGAGAAAAGATCACAAATTTGAAACAAGTCCAAGATTATTTTTTTAAAGAGGTGCAGGAAAGTAATCAAAATTAGTTGTGAAACATTCAAATACAACAACAAAAACACCCCTGAAAGATGGACATGAAAAACTGAGAAAATAACTAATAAACAAATCAATCCAGGACTTCCTGTAGCCAACATAGAGCTTCAGAGAAGTAAAAAAGTCATAAAAATGAGGGGGAAGAAATTACAAGAAAGTTTAAAGTCTTTTAAGTTTAAAATCAATGGAATATTACATTCTATGAATAAAAGAATAATGATGAGATATACCATTGTGAAGCTTTAGTATTTACTAGATAATACAAAAACAACAAAACATTTCTAGAGACACACAACTGCTACAAACAAATGGTAGCTGGTCCAAGGTAACAATGAAGGCCGGTGACAATGGCATTGCTTTCAAACCTCCAAGGCCATCACCTCAACAGTTCAGTGGCTCTCCTTGAATCTTCCACATTCCCTGACATTCCTGCAAGACCATATGATGGATTCTGGGTAGTGGATTAACAGTGCATCAACCTGTTGTCCTCTCCACTTGCCTGGAGTCATAGGACAGCAATTGCAGAAAAGAAGTCACAATGATCCCACCCCTCCAAAAACTAGGAAAACAAAAAGCCAACTGTCACCCTTCATAACACACTGAGATTTTAGGGTTAATCCATCAGTGTCACGTAACCTATTTCTCCTGAGTAAATTGTACCTAAAATTCTATACACAGGCTATAAACCCAATACTCAGAGCAAGCATTTTCTGACACACAAGCCCAAACCAGAAAGGTACCGCCTCCTCCCTTTTCCAGAAGTTTCTACAGGTGTGAGTTCCAGCAACTCAAGGAGAACAAGGAATTCCCCTTGGGAAACAACTTCCGGACTAATGCATGGGCTCTTTCTGTCCCCACTTCTGTATCTCCCCTAGCCAAACCCAGGCAAACCCATGAAGACAAAAGTACAAATGCCCAAATCCCAGGGTTAAATTAAACCACTTGTATCAATATCAAGAAGAGCTGTGTGCATGAGATTGCATATTGAACTACTCTAGAGAACTGACATACAAATAGGCTAACTGCATAAACACTCTGAATTTATTTACTTATTTATTTAATCATCTGTAAAAGAATGAAGTCTGATCATAATCTGAACTCCTTCTAGCCTGAAATTACAATTTTACAGATGTATAAAAGCACAAAAATCCAGATACTTCCTATTCCACCAGTCTGTGGTATTTGGTAACATTATTCCCTAAATATGGGAATTGTTTTTTGTTTTTCATTAAAAGGGATGCTAACAGACAAGTACTCATTGAAGAAGGTAATATTTTAATTGAAAACAGAGCTTGCTGGGTGTGGTGACACATGCCTTTATTCCCAGCACTCAGGAAGCAGAGGCAAGTAGATCTCTCAGAGTTCTAGAACAGCCTGGTCTACAAAGTGAGTTCCAGGACAGGTTACACAGAGAAACCTTGTCTGGGAAAAAAAGACAAAACAAACAAACTAGCAAAAAAGCCAAAGCTAAACTTTAGAATTATGCATTATAAATACCAAAACAAAATTTGCACAAGAAACGTAACACACATGCAAAGTAGTACAACATCAATGAGAACTTATCTTAATGTCAGTGTGTTAACCCTGTTGCTTCAATCATTTGACACTTCTGATCAGAATAATGTCTACAGCAAAGACTGGCTCTCCGAAGCACTTAGTAAACCAAGCTTATCTGTGTAATTATAAAGATCAAAACTAAATGATTTAGTTTTGATAAAAATCTTTTACCTAATAGGAGCCACACAATCCTATGCCTTTGTAAGGAGGTAGTTTAAATAAGTAGTTTAAATACAAGTTCACACTGCCACTAAGGTCTTCAGTGACATCTTATATTCCACCATTTCTTTCTTTTCTTCTCTAATGTCCAAGAGCTGGCTAAGGGAAAATAATCTGTCTTCAAAACGTTTTCAATAATTTTAAGACAATACTTTAGTGTGATGGCTATAAAGAGAGAGAGAGCTTCATACTACATGTCAAGGATCTTCACACCATCTAAGAGTATTGAGCCCACAGCCAAGCTCCACTGGCACCCATGCTGTGACCTGTGACCACCCCCCCACAAAACACACACACATACATACCAACAGCTTGCATACTACCAGTTATCTGTGCAGATGCCCAGTTGCTTTCCCCTGTCATGTCTTGCCACTGTGTCTTCCACCCTTTTCCCATATTGGACTTCTTTAACAAGAAAGAATATCTGCATCATACAGGAACATTGCTGGTTCCTGAACATACTCCTGTTGACCAGCCCAAGCACATTTTAAACTAATTATTACTATCATCATTTGCTATATTCTAAACATCAACCTAGTCACATGCACTCTCAATTTTTCATCTCACCTCTCAGAAACTATTACTTTACAAATAAAACTTTTTAAAAAGCTATCCTACAAAATCAAAGTGTTAAAATTCAATCTAGATTTGTATTCTAATGAAAGACTGCTGCAATCAGTCNTCTAGATGTCTGGCATGTCTAATTACAAATTGGTTTTTCCTTCTTGCTTGATTGATTCTCAGTTGAAAACTGAGGATGTCAAGAGGTTCCAGATACCTGAGGCTTGACTTCACTAAGCTATGTAAAGGAACAGTGAGGAAATATGCTCCAGAATAGCTACTTTCCACACTGACAAATAACCACACTTACGAAAGTGAGGCAGATCTATCCATCTGTGCCATAAGCTGGTTTGGTTCATGAGGAACTCACACAAATTATGGCTCCACAGGGAAACAGTTCTCTTTGTGAAGGGATGTTTGGGTCATGTGGACACACGGCTTTTGATTTTACTAGTGCCATGATTTATTCACTTGAGCAGATCAGCTTGGACAAAGACAATACATAATACCAAAGGCTACCTAATATCTACACAGTGAGCTTCTTTCCTTAATGTGATGAGAACTACATACACTTTCTGCATACCAGGTCCCTGCTCAGTGTGCAAGTTCCACAGGATATGNTAAGGACATAAAGAGGAAAGTAGCCAAGTTCCACAGAATGTGTTGGGGACACAAAGGAAAAAGAGACCATCGCAGGCATACTACCCTTATGGAGCCTGTATGAGAACAGAACAGAAAGAAGAGAATAGAATAATGAGACAGGAATGTCTAAAGGAAACATGTCAATTTGTTACTCTAAGGTACTTAGGAAGGTTCTCTGAGATGTGGTCACTGGCTGTAAGGCCTAGGACTAAACCTCATATAAGTAGCCACTGGTGGACACTGAGAGTTAACAGAACCAGTGTATCAAGGCTGGGTGTTGGAAAGCAGCATGGAATGCTGAGGAATGGAAGGGCCAGGGTATGATTGTGGTATAAGACAAGGTGCAAACCTGTGTAGAAATCCTGTAGCCCAATTAAGAGTTTGGATTTACTTCAAATAAAATATATACTTAGTATAACTGTGAGATGGATTTAGATCCATTGAGGAATAAGACTTAAGAGATCCAGAGCCTGTTCAAGGCCATAATGCTAGCAAATGAATACCCTAACACATGAAATCTTAAATATGGTCATTCAGATATCAACAAGACAGCCTGTTTAAGACAGCCATACTCATATTTCATTCCTCATGAAAATAATAATTTACAAAAGTAAAAGTACAGAGGTACCACAGGTATCANTGCCATTTATAACTGCAAGAGGTCAGAAGAGAAGCTGCACACTCTGGTGTTGTACACATATGTGTGTATCATCCTGTTTCTTGTGAACACATATTCTTGAGAGTGACAGTGACCACCAAGAACTCAGAAATGGACATAAAGGCTTTGCCTCCTTTCCGTGTATCTCAGGACTTTTAAGTAAGATCACACAATTACCTCTGTAAGCAAAATAAGAGATTCTCTTGCTAACACAAAGTTTCCTAAACCTGTCCATAGAGCAAAAAATAACAGGGTTTTCTCTAAGGATGAAGTTATACAAGAAAATGATGAAGGCACTTGGTTTCTGTTCTCTGAAAAGACAGCTTTTAAAAACAACTACTTCTCCATTCTAAAGCAAGACTGGAGAAGAACATGGGAAGGTAAATGGTTTGGAATCCAGTTGGTACAGCAGCACTTTTCCACACCACACCCTGTGCTTCGGCTGACACCCAAATCCCTGCCTTGCCACTCCCTGCAGGTGTCCTAACAAGGGAGGGCACTCAGATGACTCCCTGAGGGAGACAGTGTTTTAGTTCCATGGTCAGAAGAGAAAGGAACAGGGCCAGGGACCAATTCAGAGGATGTCTTAAAAGATAAAAGCAAACAAGCAGTGTCTTTAAAGAGATGCTAAATGGAGTCCTAGAAAAACTAGAGGTTCAGGTAAATAACTTGGCACATCCTGACCCCGTCCGGCCCTGGATAATAAACTCTCCTTCATCCCTTATGAAGCCCACTGTCAAGAAGTCATGCCCTCAAATAAACAAGGGTTAGGGAGAGTAGTTAAGGTGACCTACTTTCCTGGGGNAGGGNNGGACCCTAAACCTGCTNTCTTCCCACAGTCATACACACAACACTGCAGAGAAATCAGTGAAGAAGAAAGCCACAGANTATACGATACCTCTTCTGAATTTTCTCTGTGAAACCTGTAAGCTATACCACTCGTGGTTTTCACTGCCTTCANAGCACTGAGAATTCCAAGTGAAATTCATTCATTCCAAGTAAACTATGTGGATTCCACTGTGGGAGTTAGTGGGTTAAAAGTAAACTGCTGTCTACTATGGCTGATATTTCACCTTTGCGTAGGCAGGAGTTTACCTTTGTTTGATTACAAGTTTATCTTTATTCCAAGGAACACTATAAATTAAACCTGTATTTGGGAAGTCTCTCGTGTGTTAATTCACATTATAATTCTAATTAGTATACTGCACAGTCCTCGGGCACAGCAGCATGTTGCCTTAGTGAGACCTTCAAGAATTCAACATTATCTCCTCACCGGAAGCCCGAGTTCCACCTCCGTCTCACCGGTCTCCAACAAAAAGTGGGGATAAGAACCCCAAATCGCGTTCTGACTACACACTAAGTTGGTACACACAACTCTTCCAAGTTTGGGGCCAGGCCCTGCTCTGGGAAACATCAACAGTGCTGCTCAGAGCCACAATGGTGTGTACCTGAAGTTGCCAACTCCGGGAGCAAAAGAGGGCCTGTGCGGGATCAGGGCAGTTTAAATGCCTCGGCCCTCCTCCCGCGGCCCTTCCGCCGCACCTCACGCGGGGCCACCGGATCCCGGCTCCACTCGGCACCTCGTCCCCTGGACGCCACCCCCGGTCCGGACGGCCGCGAGGATTCCTCGGTCCTGCTCCGGGAGCCCCGACCGGCCCGGCCCGCAGGCCCCGCCGCCCAGGCCTCGCCGAGCCCCGGCCTCGCACAGCCGCGGGCCGCGGGCAACAAAGGCGGCGGCGGGCCCGGCGTGGAGCC
>LZPO01097296.1:63334-75189 GCA_001675575.1 Neotoma lepida | reverse complement strand
TCTGCCGGACTCCAAGGCCGCCTTGAGCAGTGTCCACGCTGAGCCACAAGTGGGAAAGCCTTCCAGCACCTACCCTGGCTTGGTCTTAAGGACAGCTTAAGAAAACTAGGCTTAGCCCTACTTTCAAGTCATTTACCCTTCTGTGGAGTCATTTTCGGTGGAATTCCTGCAATTAATAGGGGTGTGTGTGTGTGTGTGTGTAGTTAGGCTTTGGCAACTTAACTCACTTATTTACAAATTAACACAATATGCTTCTAATGTATAGCAGACCCAGAAAATTTTATTACTGTTTATAAGTAGGCCAATGGGAATTTATTTTTCCTATAATGGTGAGCAATTAAAGACAATATTAATATCTCAATAAAGGGTGTGAATACATATTGTTAAAATCTAGCTTAGAATTAGTGTGAGCTTTGAAAGTGTTTTTGAATGGTATGGGCATTTTAAAAAGAAACTATACAAAGAAATAAGGCTGGGGAATAGAAAACTTACAAGAGCTTCACGTATGAACTGCAGGCTTGCTATCTTTTATTGAATATGTTAGTTTAAGAAAATAATAGCAAAGTTCAAATAATTGATACTAATTTCTAGAAACATTCAAGAGGAAGATGTTCATCTAAACATGAAATCTGGGTAAATAATAGAAAGTGGGTTAAATCAGTTTTTATAATGGGTGGTATAGCAGTGCCATTTGGCAATGTGTTATTTACCAGACTGACCACTGTCACTCTCAATATTACTTGAGTGGATTAATGAACACTATCACTACTGGCATCCTGGTTGAAATGTAACTTACTTCATATTCTCTTTCTTTCCCTCTCTCCCTCTCTTGCCATCCCCAAGATAATTTCCTTAGTCTTGAGCCACCAAACCCAGTCCCACTTAATTTGAAGTCAGATATCTGTTTTTAGTGAGTAACAGAATATAGACAGAAATCAAATTACCAAAGAGATTAATGGTGATTAAGTAGAAGGAAGCTTTTCAGTCTCATGGCCCCGGTAATGATGTTTCCTCATCTGCTCTAAGGACAGGAAACTATCACTGAGCAGTAGACACCAAAGGCCATCAGCAGCAGTATACATGGCTAAGACCCTGGATTGTGAATGTGGCAGACCTGGATCATGTTACAGTTTGGACAGTTCATAGAACTACATAAACATAGATCAGTTGCTAAGTTTTAACCAGTTTCCACCTTCAAAAAGTGGGAGTGCTTGGCCTTGACATTTGCCTAAAGAACTTGATGTCCTACTCCACAGATACTTGCTCAGCTATGTCCATTGCTGCTCTATTCACAATAGCTAGATGTGATGGCTATTCTTGGTTTTCAACTTGACTACATCTGAAATTAACTAAAACTCCCAAATAGAGGGCACACATGTGAGGGATTTCTACTTAATTCGAAGTGGGAAGATCTACTTCTAATCCAAATCTTAGAGATAGGAAGACACACCTTTAATCTGGGTCACACCTGCTGCAGGAAGTCTATAAAAGGGCATGAAAGGAGGCCTCTGTACTTTGCCTGCTTGCGCTTGCCTTGCTAGCAAGTCTATTCCTTCACTGGAATTAGAGCCTACTTCTTCAGGAGCCCAGGGTCTACTGAAGACAAACTGAGGTATCCAGCCTTGTGAAATGAGAAACTTCTAGATTCTTGAAGTTTCCATTCATAGCCAGCCATTGTTGGATTAGCTGGACCATAGTCTGTAAGTCACTCTAATAAATCCCCTTTATAAAAAGATAGTAGATACAGAGAGAGATTCATTCTATAAGTTCTCTTACTCTAGAGAAGCAGTTCTCAACCTGTGGGCTGCAACCCCTTGGGCATCGAATGACCCTTTCACAGGGATCACATATCAGATAGCCTACATATCGGATATTTACATTATGATTCATAAAGTACCAAAACTACAGTTATGAAGTAGCAACAAAATAATTTTATGGTTGAGGGTTACCATAGCATGACGAACTATATTAAAGAGTCAATACATTAGGGAGGTTGAAAACCACTACTCTAAAGAAACTTGACTAATACACTAGGAAATGGAAACAGCCTAAATGTCCTTTAACTAGTGAATGAGTAATGACAATGTGGTACATATACACCATGGAGTTCTATTAAGCTGTAAAGAAAACTGAAATCATGAGATTTGGGTGGAACTAGAAAATACTACATTGAGTGAGGTAACCCATATCCAGAAAGGCAAATCTTAAATGTTCTGGCTCATCTGAGGCTATCTCCAAATCTTCAGATGTGAGTTCATAACCTGGAATAACTACAGAAACCAGGAAAGTAAAAAGGAGATAAATACAGAAGGAGAAGAGGGTAAAATAATAGTAAGGACATCTGAAAAATTAAGGAATCATACTATTGACAATCTACCTAAAAATACATATAATGCACATCACTTGGCTATAAAAATGTACATATAGAATTTAAATGACAATGATTCCTCCAAGAGTCAAAGACCATCTAACAAAAACCCAACACCAGGCACAAGAAACCCTCTTTTGAGTAGTTGGTCAGGGTTGTCCAAGAGACTCCCAAAATATTATAGGCTATTGATACTGTCCTTGGTTGCTCCCAGAGGTGGAAGGCAAGTACCTATTGATGAAGACACCATGCGCTTTAGACATAGGACCTGGAGAACCCTGAGCTGAAACTTCCTTGAAAGCCTCCTCTCTGAGAACTACATTTCATGGTACCAGAAGGCACCATGAAGCTTTCAAAAGGAGGGAAGCAACCAATAGTACTATATAGCTGCGGTAACTATGAACCACAACAATGATCAGCATGCAAAGATAACCCGAGGGATGCAACAATAGCATGTACACCTTGGTAGTAACCAACAGCTCTCTAATTGTATTTACGATCCACTCAACANTGTTCTTTGCTATTTTAACATTCTGTATATAAAAGAAGTACATTCAATTCAGTTGGTACAAGTAGTTCAGTTGGTAGAGTGCATGCTTAGTTAACATACAAGAAGGAAGACAGAGGCAGAAGCATCAAAGTCATCTACTAGATCAGGCTGGTCTATATAAGACTGTGTTTAAAAATAAACAATTCAAACAAACAAAACAACAAAAAAGAAAAGAAGGACAAAGGGGGGGGGATAATTGACGATCTAGCAAAACAAGGTTTTCTTAGGTCCCCTGGTATCATGATCAGTTTGTCAATGTAACCTATTGAGTGGCTCCTTCCTTCCCATGTATGATCAGACCTGCATCACTGCTCCAAACTAATTATGAAAGTCATGTACATGTATCTTGGCTGTCCTGGGTATAGGTAGATATCACCCAAAGCAATACTGAGTTGTTTTTAGAAGGGCAGGGTGGTAAACTGCCAAGAGGAGGTCTATAGCCAAGAAGGGGCTTGAAGTTCTGCCAAACACAGAGATAACAACAATATCTTTAGATGCTATTATTTCTATAGTTGTTCTATACTGTTAATATTGATATGACTATTATTTTAGTTTAGTGACTAACAGCTTACATTCTGGGTCACAAAGATATGTGTCAGCATTCCAGGTGTTTCCCACAGTAGCTGCCTGAGTTTCTTTCTTTGTAGTGAGGAGGGACTGGAGCTATGGCTCAGCAGTTAAGAGCACATTCTGCTCCAAAAGAAGACCTGAGTTCAGTTTCCAGCACCCAGTTCATGTTACTTGTTGTGCCCAGGTAAAGACCCTCAAAGAGACCACCAGAGACTTGAGAATTCCAGAATGCAAAAGCAAGGTTTATTGCAGGTACAAGCCTAGGCAGGGAACTCATCCAACAGCTCTCGGCAGGAGGCTGGGAGGAGTTACTCTTTCTTTGTGAGGCTAGCTTTCTAAAGGCAAAAACCACAGGCAGAGTGATACAAGCCTTTGCATTGTATGATTGGGTGAGGGTGTGTATCCTTTGAATTTACTGGTTGGGGGGTTACAGTTATCACTTTTGGGCAGGCCTGGACAAGTCCCAGGCTTTGTCCTTGAGCTGCCATGGAGGCTGGTTGGCCTCACACCTACTGACTGTGGGCTGTCTCTTATACACATCTAGATGTGTATAAGAGACAGCGTTCACATTGACCCATGCACGTAGCTCTAAGTTGGTGAGGGGTCCCAGACAGTAAACAACTGGCTGAACCTTGAGTAGTAAGAGTATGTGCAGAAAGGGAGCTACTGCAAGGACTATGTCATAGCCCACCCAGAAACTGCTTGCTTAAGTCTCAGGAAACTGAAATTGAGGCCTGATCTCTGAGAGCACACTGAGCAGCTTGTTGTGGCATCTGCTTGGTCCTTTCAACTCACAATTTCCCTGTAACTCCAGCTCCAGGAGATCTGACATTATCTTCCAGACTCCATGAGCACCTACACTTGCACACAGATAGACACATATGCACATAATTATAAGTAGAAAAATAAATACAAAAAAGTAAGCAGTAAAAAATAAAATAAAACTTCATTTAATGTAAAACAAAATAGAGAAGATCAGAATATACCACAAGAGCCCCAATGACCACATGAGTGAAAGTACCCAAGGTCCTTCACTTTTTTCAAGTACAGTAAAATGTCTCGTGTTATAGAAAGGAAAAGAGAAGGTATAGGTAGAGATGAGGAGGGATATGGTCAGATAGGCCTTGGTGCTTCTTTAGTTTGAAACATTTGTCATGCCAAAATGTCAGTCTTTGAGATATTGACTTCTGAGCCTCAGCATCCATTTTACAAAGATGGCAAAGACATAGAGCCAGTTAGAAGATGGAACCCCATTACAGTGTTCAAGAACACCAGANTTGTACAATAAAGTCATTAAAAAATAAAGAAATTTTATTCAAGAACTCTTACAAAGGAAGATGACACTCCTTTGAAAAAATATCAGGGCAATTAACAATAAGCATAACACATTTAATTAATCAAGGTTTTATATGGCATGGGAAACTTCAGAGATATAGACTCAAAGACCCAAAGAAAAACTGTTCCTATGCTTCAATGCCATTAAGAGTGGACAGAATTGTGTATTCAGAAATGTGACTGGGCCAAAAGGACTGAGATAAGGGTAACAGACTGACCTGGAGAAAGCCAGAAGAAAGGTCTGTTTTTCATCCCCTTCTCGGGTCTTTCTGTGTGACATTCCTTATAACTTATCCCTCTGGGAAGGGGGATCTTTCCAGAATCAAGTAGAAGGAAGAAAGTAACCTTTTCAGGTTTTATGGCTTTCTTTGAGGAAGGGAGAGTCTAGTTTCTATGACTCACCATGAGAACAGAGTCTGGTTTCTATGGTTTATTTGAGGATAGAGATAGGACAGGAGACAGGAAAGCAGAGATAACTTGATCTGGGGCCCTTCCAAACACCTTCAGTTCAAAGTCCTCAGCATATTAAGGTGCCATAAATTTAGAGTATTGAATCCTGAGCCACAAAGGGAGAATGCTTGTGGCAGACAGGCCAGAGTGGTCATATAGCACCTAAGGGATGGTGGGGAATGAGTCATTTGATCAGCTTTTTTTCTAAACTGACCAAGATCTTCTCTAAAACTGGATGATACAGGTTGACAACAATCAAAGGCAAGCACTAACTATCCAGGCTTCAGACATGGTTGGCCATGGTTAAGTTGTAGAAATCTGTCAACACTTATAATAGCTCTTATCTCATAACGTCGCTAATGGAACTAAGTATTATATATCGTACTTAACACAAGGTGAGTTTATCACAAATCTTTAATAAATGAAAACTATCTTTATTTCTCATTCACAAACTTTCCTATGAATGTAGCTGTGTGATTTCTTCGTGATTACCTATTAAACATAATTCTTTTCTGAGCCTGTAAAATTCAGAAGGGCAGAGAGGCATCACATCCATCAATCACTGTTCCTTCAGCACTTGCTAGTGCTGGGCACATTGTGTGTGAGGCAGGGATAACAATTCATTGTTGGATAAATGAATGATTTAATGAGGCCAGTGCATTTGTTTTCTAAGATGTAAACATGAACACGCTAGGTTTGAGTGACACCAAATGCATCGTAGGAAAGAAAAGACTGACAATAATTTGCTTTATAGTTTTTTTATTATTTCTGTTCACAAAATTCCCAGATGTGCTTAGAAAAAGTTTTGTCAATATTTGAATGAGAATCTGTGTGGGTAATTTATGTGTATATCATATATGGAACTAATTAAGTAACTGTCATCAAGTTTGCCAAACTTTTGAGTTGCTTATAATTTAGTCGCTCTTTAACAAACTTTATAACACATAGTTGTAAGTGAGATATAGTTTGTTATTTATTTCAAGGCATGTTTAAAGTCTCACTTACAAACACCAGCTTCTGACAAAGGTCAATCATGTTTTAAGAACCTAATTCTTGCCCATAGTCTCAGCCATTCACAAGGCTAAAGCAGAAGGTTTACTTGAGCCCAGGAATTCAAGACNAGCCTTTGAAACATAGTGACACTCCATCTTAAAACAAAACAAACAACAACAACAACAACAACAACATCCTGATTTTTACATTAAAGAAAGTCAGAAACAAACTGCAATTCAATCTGTATCAGTCTGTTTGGATAGTTATCACAAAACACTGTAAACCATGTTGTCCATAAGCAGAAAAACATTTACCTCTCACAGTTCTAAAAGCTAGGTGCCCAAAATTAAGATGCCAATAAGTGAAGGTTGCTTAGAGACCACTTCATGGTTATGGAGAGCCATCTCCAAAGGCAAGACTGAGGAACTCCCCTTATCAGAGCATTAATTCCACTCAAGAAGGCCCCTTCACTTGCCGGTATCATAAGGATTTCAACATATGAATTTAGAAGGTACACAGATATTAGCTAATGGTAAGTGAGTTTTAATCAGGAAGGAAGCACAGTGTAGGCTCAATTCCAAACACATGGTATTTACTAGGTCANTGGGAATACACAGCTGCAGAGCATCTGTGGACAGTGGATGCAAAATAATGAAGAGGAAACCTCACGGGCAGCTGGGATTCTAGCTAAAGCCAACTGTGCTTGTTCCTTGTTTAAGGCAGGCAAGGGAGACCAGGCATCACCTAGAGGACAGAGCAGGGACAGGGGAGGTTGAGGAAACTGATCAGATAGCAAAAGTGACAAGAAATAAACAATGGAGATTCTACACAAGCTGACTTAAAGGAATGCTAAGACTGGGCCACACTGGGCTTGCTGATGGAGCCAAGCTGGGAAAGGGACCTGGAGAGCCCCACATAAAGTTTAGTTAAGGACAGGGTTTTTGTTGGTAACTAAATCTTCTCATTTTATTTTTGCATAGGATATTAATTCAAAGTTACAAACTCCTAGGGTGGTGTAGGCAAAGAAATAGGACTTTTATTCAACCCTCATATATTCTTAGTTAGTGCAGAATGGGCAAAAGACAGATCCACAAGAGAACAATGAACTTGATGTGTATATTTCACACATAATGGGAGATACCCAAGGCAGGAGGTAGCTTTGAATTTCATTATGTTATTAACAGCAGTAGATGTGGCCCAGAGAAGAGCTGCAGCACTTTGAGTTCTTCTCAGAGAACTTTACTCAGGTGGAGCTCACAGAAAGGATTTTCAAAGATGAGTCAGTCTGAAGCAAAGCTTGAGTTAATTAAGAAGATATTTTTATTGCATGTGTTTGTATTGTTGTTATTNGTTTGTATGTGCACACACACTTGTGTGTGTACACACTTGCCATGATATAAATGTGGAAGTTATAAGACAACTTGCAGGAGCTAGTTTAGAGTGTCTTTATAGCCTTACAGTAGCCAAATACACGATCTGTATGCTTCTGAAGTCACATCTCAGATGGTTCCTGGGGGTGGTTACCAAGATGAATTGTAAGGTTAACCAGAGGTCACAAGGTTTGCACATGGAAGCTAAGAAATGTTATTGTAAATGAAGCTTGTAGTCCTATTTGTAGAGTCCCAGGAAATTCTAGGCTTATACCTGGAAAAGAAAGGATCATGGCTGTTCTTGAATGTCATTTATGGTTACACTGCAAGCATGCTTCATTTCTTCTTATATTTTTATGTAAAATGTCTCTGTACTGTAAACAGAGGCTTATCTCTGTCCTGCCCCATTCCACAGTTGCTTCCCAAATTTTCACTCAGAGGCTTATGTTAATTACAAATGCTTGGCTGATGGCTCAGGCTTATTATTAGCTAGCTCTTATATTTAAATTAGTCCACAATTCTTATCTATGATTTGCCACNTAGTTCGTGGCTTGTTACCTCATTTTCTACATGTCTTGCTTCCTCGGTGGCTGTCTGGCATCTGCTGACTCTGCCTTCTTCATCTCTGTCCTCAGTTTGATTGTACGACCTACCGTTATTCTGCCTCACCATTGGCCAAACAGCTTTATTATCAACCAATGAGAACAACACATATTCACAGCATACAGAAGGACATCCCATGGCACTGAACAAAGGGAATATTGCCTCCATGCCAGCAATCTTTATAGCAATTTTGTTAATTGTGGTGGAATTCTTGACTCTGCCAGCAAGCAACTTACATCAGATTCTTGAGTGAGGGAATCCTTTCCTTCCCAATGTCCCTTTAATTTTCCCTGTCTGTCTATCTTGCCTCAACATGGGATCTTCAACAAAGAAACATGAAGTATTAGAAAAATGATAAGACAAAGGAAAAAATACTGTAAGTCTGTATGAGTGGCAAAAGGGGGAAGGTAAGGTTTGGGTAGGCAAACAAGGCTAGTTAGTCAACATTAAAGCAGATAACTCTGGAACCACTTCTAGGCTCACAGAGTTCTAAACAGTCTTCAGGGATCACCTTTGTTCTCTCTGGCAGAAAGAGAAGAAGGGCATCTTTTGTCTTTGTAAACTTGTGCACTACTTTTAGGCAAGTAGAAAGAAAGTACATAGTTTTCCAAAATGTGGGTCTTCTAGTTGCCTCCAGAGCAAACCATCCTTTCCATTTACACACAGCACAGCCTGGTACCCCACAGCACAGACACTTTGGGATAGTTCTTTTGTAATTTTCTATTCAGATTCTCCTGAATGAAGATACCAGGTAATGAAAAAGAAGCATCTGATTGAAACCAAGGCTTATCTGATTGAGAGAAACATCACTGTAAAGAGGAAGGCTTTGAAATAATGTGGTAGCACATCTTCAGCCATAGAGGGACATTAGCTGAAAAATGTGTGTTGGAGCCCNAGGAGTTCTTTATAGAGACCTCCACCCGGGTGAGGCTGAGATTCTTTACTTATAGAAAATAATTTCTTATTCTTTACTATAGAAAAGAATATCAGGACAGCCAGTTTGAAGCAGAGTTGGGGTTTAATAAGATGAGAAGTTAATGTAGATTTAAGCTTGGACTCAATAGAGAGGCATTGGGGAAAGGATGGTGTCCACCCAAGTGAGAGTGTGGGTTTCTCAAGGATGTCACGCTTACGTGTCTCAACAATAGTATGTGTGTGTGTGTGTGTGTAGGTCTGTGCATGTATGTGCACATGTGTATGGGAGTCAGAGGTTGATGTTGGATGTTTTCCTTGATTGCTCTCCACCTTATTTTTGAGACAGTCTTCCACTGAACATTAGAACTTATCAGTTCAGGTTAACTGGCCAATGAACTCTAGGGACTTGCCTGTTTCTGACTCCCAATTCCCACCCCCAGAATTGGAGTTACACATTTATGCTACTGTGCCTAATTTTACGTGGGTGCTGGGGGTTCAAAATGAGACCCTCATATTTGCACAGAAATTTTAAGATTCTTATTTGAAATATCTATGTAAGAGGAACACTGCTGGGCAGTGGTGGTGCATGCCTTTAATCCCAGTACTTGGGAGGCAGAGGCAGGTGGATCTCTGAGTCTGAGGCTAGCCTGATCTACAAAGCAAGTTCCTGGACAGTCAGGGATACACAGAGAAACCCTGTCTTAAAACAAACAAACAAAAAAGGAATACTGTCTGTATGGAGGGAATCTTCATAACAAATATTGCTAATTATGCTGGAATTCTTAGCTCTAAAGCTGTTAAAAGTCCTCAGCCATAGTCTAGGGTGAGGGTCTCATTTCCCTTCCTGTGTCCCTTAATTATCCAAGTCTTTCTATCCTGCTTCAACATAACTTAGTGCGCAGCCCAAAGCAAATANATGGAATATAAATAGTGAAGTCCAGAGCTCCATCATGGGTTATTAAAACACTGAGGCTCAGAGTATGTCATATAGACCTGATTTTACTTTCTTTCATTAGCAACAAACATATGCCAGAAGTATATTATTTATGTTAAATAAAAGCATTAGCTCATGGGCTTTTAAGGTGCTGGTCACTCTAGGTGACCATTATTACACAGCCTGAAGAAGAAATCAGGCCATGCCTCTCTGTAGCTCTCTCTTTCTAGAACAGAGAGTTAAGAAGCCATGTTGTACTGTAGCCTAATAACCACTGGTTTATGCTGCCTGGCTCCTCCATGCTTTGTGCTATGTTGAACTAAATCCCATGATATGGAATTTCCCATTACCCCTGAAAGATATAAAGTCAGATATTTTCCTTTGTTTGGGGGATTACTCTGATGGCTCTCCTTTGGGTTTGCCCATGCCATCCTGTCCATAGAGGCTCTCTCTTTTTTACTTTTAAATATCTCTCTAAATGATGTTCCTCTCTNAAGTTTTAAACNGAAGCCTATCTTTCCACCTAAGGGCTCAATACACTGTCTTTGATATGATGGACTGTCCCTTTTTAATGTTCTCTCATTTCAAAGCTGAATCATAGCTCCCATGGCCATGAGGTCCTCTCTCCTAATAAAGCTCATGTATGAAGGGTAATTTCATGTTGCTGAATCCACAGCTGCCATTCCATTTTCTAACAGAGGCATTGGTCATTTGAGTCTTTCTGTCTGTAGTAATTAAAATGCCTTAGAAATGGCATGTGTATATTTCCTATCCTGAGTCACATCTTTATCTCAGCTGGCCAAAAGTTTGAGCCCAGAAAGAACTCTCGGGAAGAAATGCAGCACAGTTCCCACGAGGGACTTTCCCTGCCAGGACTCATTTAATGTCCTCTTGGCTCAGAGTTTTGGCTGAGGCTAGAACAATAGGTGCTAAGCACCTTTGCATTAAGTTTTAGATAGTCTCTGCCAGACTTGCAAAAAGGGTGCTTCAGAACCTCTTCTGCCTTAGCGAGCTCAACCACCTAGCTTCAGGGTACAGAAAGATACATATGCCATCTTTCAGTGATGGAGAAAAAAGGGTTTTCCTCCTCATATAAACCAAGTGATGAGGTTATTTAAGAAAACCAGACAGAGCCCCTGGACCGTGTCCTTGCTGCCTGAGTAAATCAAAGCCTCCTGTCAGACAGCCTTAGTCTGCAGCAATAGTTCTTCTCCCATAATACAATAGGCCCTCTCTGCATGTTGGCAATAATCTCTCAGAACAAAGTCTACTGCTAAGTCTGGATTTGGGCTTGATTTGTTAGGATAAGCAGGGGAGCAGATTGATGCATACCTGAAAAGACAGTGTGGTAGTTTGAATGTAATTGACCCCCATAAAGTCATAGAGAATGGTACTGTTAGGAGGCATGGCTTTGTTGGAGTAGGTATGGCTTTGTTGGAGGAAGTATGTCACTGTGAGGTGGGCTTTGAGGTTTCATGTGTGCCCAAGCCACACCCAGTGTCTCAGACCACTTCCTCTTGCCTGCAGATCAAATGTAAGAACTTTCAGCTCCTTCTCCAGCACCATATCTGCCTGCATGCTGCCATGCTTCCCACCATGACGATAATGGACTAAACCTCTGAAACAGTAAGTGAGCCACTCCAATTAAATGTTTTCTTTTATAAGAGTTGCCGAGGCCATGGTGTCTCTTCACAGCAATAGAAACCCTAACTAAGACAGACAGGGACCAGTGGGCAACTATGGGTCTTTTGGTAGAAACACACCCTG
>LZPO01097296.1:36684-50974 GCA_001675575.1 Neotoma lepida | reverse complement strand
AGAAGCCTGCCAGGGCCATAGTTTAAAAATGATATAAGCCTCTGTGTGTTTATTTGGGTCTAAGCGGGCCGTGGGAGCCGGGCCATAGTTTAAAAAATGATATAAGCCTCTGTGTGTTTATTTGGGTCTAAGCGGGCCGTGGGAGCCGGGCGGGGAAACCGGACAAACTTTCGTCTACAAAAATTTCCTAGAATTCTGTTTTAGTTAGGGTAAGCCTCAAAGATATTTGAAATATATATAATAACTTTGAAGATATTTGGAAATTGACCAGATATTGTGGCAGCTCATGAATTGTTNTGATTGGCTAGCTCACCTGATTGACAGAATACCTGGACCTGCAGCTACTCTATTTTCCCCAGAGCTCCCTTTAGCTNCTCTGGTACCTGGTTCAGGAGTATGTTCATCTCTGAACCAACTTCCTTTGCAGGATGCTTATAACATCAGCACTGGAGAGATGGCTCGGTGGGTAAGAGCACTTGCCACGCAAATGTGAAGACCTGAGCTCAGATCCCTGCCACTCATAAAAAGCCAAGCTAAAACACACTCTGTAGCACCAGAGGGATAGAGACAGGAAACAAGATACCTATCTCAAAGGAGTAAGGTAGAAAATGATAGAGCAGGACACTTAATGTCCTCTTTGGGCCTCCCTGCACATAGACACATGCCCATAAACCACACACACACACACACACACACACACACACACACACACAAGAGAGAGAGAGAGAGAGAGAATTACAGCCTTACAAAAACTGCCTCATCACTCTCCATAATGATATGAGATCACTCCTAAAATATCAGTAGTTTGTAAGAAAGATACCTAAAGTGCTTGAGTCTCCAGTCAAACCCTGACACACATTGCTATTCTTTTATTTTATTAAATATGCATAAGCTATTCAAATACCTCAATTTTTTCCTTATTAAAGCCTTTTAAATATGTTAGAAAAGTCTGAGATCCTTTTCCCTTTGGGAATATGATTAACTAATTAATGTCAATCTGGATACCTATGATGCCTTTGTTGAGGTCATTAGCATCCCCATAGCAGCTGAGAGTTAGAATTAAAACTCAAAATAGCCAAATTGGTTACTTCTCAAACTATTGTGTCATAGTTCTTAGGTTTTTTTTTTGTAAAGATACATTTTAAGTTATTGGCAGAAATTTTACTTATTTATTCTGTTTCAAATGTCATTTTATTGCAAGACGGTATAACTAATTGCAAGTTTAAACTCTCTAATTTGGTAATTTTAGTTGGGCAGCAAGCTGCTGTAAATTGCTTATTCAAAAGTGANCACCAGACAACTCCAGATACAGAGCAAGGGTCAGAAATACCTGAGTGGCCAATAGGTTAAATCATTAAATGAACCATTTCTCAGGGAAGGTACACTGCAATTTCAATAGACAGCAACACAGGGAGAGTTCTTCACACAGACTAGTTCCAACTTCAGTTAACTCTCTCTGGCCATCTCAATTGAGATAGATACATTCACATAACTGGCTGAGCTTGAGCCTTCTTTGTGAGCAGCTTTAGATTCACATGCATGTAGAGCGAATCTTAAACGGTCTTATTAATTGAAAACACCAGGCCAGGTATTGAGGTAAATTCTGAATGATCAGAGAGACAGAACAAGCCACAGCCAACCTCCTCACCTTGCCAACTCCTCAGCTGATCTTGTTTCCTCAGACTGCAGGCTTCTGAGTCCTCTCCCAAATGAATCTCAGCTCAACTGCTGCTCAAAGCCTGAAAGCTTAAGAGGNCTTCTAGCTTCTGGTTTCCACACCTTATATACCTTTCTGCTTCCTGCCACTACTTTCTGGGATTAAAGGCATGTGTCTTCTCAAGCAAAGACATGAGATCTCAGGTGCTGGAATTAAAGGTGTGTGCCACCATGCCTGGCTGTTTCCAGTGTGGCCTTGAACTCACAGAGATCNGGATGGATCTCTGCCTCGGGAATGCTAGGATTAAAGGCATGTGCTACCACTGCCTAACCTCTATGTTTAATCTAGTGGCTGTTCTGTTCTCTGACCCCAAATAAGTTTTATTAGGGTACACAATATTTTGGGGGACATAATATAATCACCACACATGCACTTGGTAATGGTCTCCTTTTCCTGCTGCACTACATGCTTCTTCACCCAGTCTATCACTTGCTCTTGCTCCTTGCCATGCATCATGTTGTAGTAGAATATTATTTTAAGGTGTGTTACTTTTGTTTATGTTGCATTTGTTTAGCTCTGTGAAGCTGTGTTACTGTGCTTGTCTAAAACACCTGATGGTCTAATAAAGATCTGAATGGCCAATAGCAAGGCAGGAGAAAGAATAGGCAGGGCCGGCAGGCAGAGAGAATTTATAGGAGGAGAAATCAGGAGCAAGGGAAGAAGCAGCCAGAGAAGGAGGAGGACTTCAGGGGCCAGCCACCCAGCTACACAGCAAGCCACAGAGTAAGAGTAAGATTTACAGAAGTAAGAGAATAGGAAAAGCCCAGAGGCAAAAGGTAGACGGGATAATTTCAGTTAAGGAAAACTGGCAAGAAATAAGCCAAGCTAAGGCCAGGCATTCATAATTAAGAATAAGCTTCCATGTGTGATTTATTTGGGAGCTGGGTGGCAGACCCCCCAAAAAAGAGTAAAATACCAGCAACAACATCATGTCCCACAGAAATATGGTAGACCAGACAATTCTTTGCCTCCTTATATGCTCTATGTAGCCAAGGCCATTGGCAATNTTATTCCTCTGAATGTCAAACAGGTAGTGGCACTTCTGAACCAGTACCTGCCTGTGCCTTCTCCATGTCAATTGCATCCTGGATTTGTTTGATGGTTGATTGCTTACTTCTTTGAGCAATTTTTTGCTCATTAAGTTTATCAATAAATTCTCCAGTAGAGGCACCATATTTTTTAATCACATAGACAATCAACCCTACTACTAATATGGTAGAAAGGTCTCTGGGGTAATCAATCACATTCATTTCTTTGGACAGAAAATGCAAGCTAAGCTAAGCCCAGTTCCAAGCACGAAGGGTTCTNTTACCACAGTTATAGGGTAAAGGAACTGGAAAAATTCCTCAGGGATCAGCCCAAGACATACTTTTCCTCCATATTCAGGAAGAGGTGTACCAGGGGTAAGATGTGGCTGTCCTATGTGAAAGACCCCAGGATGGCTGTGTTCTTCAGACATGGGCCGCTGTGGCGGCAGAAAGTACCACCTGGGACAGAATGGTCTGCTAAGGTTCAGGCAGTGGTCTTTGTGTCCCCGTGACCCCTACCCGAGACTGTCAGGGTTGGCAGAAATTTTAAATGTTCTATGCATTATTTTTATTTTTATTAATTCCATCCTTTTCTTTTTTAGTTATATGGCTATCTAAATTGGTCAGAAAATAGATGTGTTGTGTATTTTTTATTGTTATTTGTAGTTACAACCTTAAACTCCTTCTATTCTAGTGGGCCTTTTTGTTTTTATAGAAAATAAAGATCTTAATTGTGCCTATGAAAATTTCCATTATGTGGTTGTGGTGGCACACACATAATTCTAGCACTCAGGAGGATGAGGCAGGAGGATCACTTGAAAGAAACAGAAACAATATAGTGAAACCCCATGAATGTGATGGACCCATTTCTAATTGTGACATAATTTATTTACTCACAGGGGCAATTTTCATATTCTCTTCATGTACTTTTTTGAAACTCACTATAATGTCATCCATATCTTTGTGTATGTGTTTATGTGTGTGTGAGGGGCACTAATGAATCCAAACTTTTCTCATTCTGGAAGTGAATACATTTCAATTATCTTTTGCATTTTGGAACTTATTAAAATTTAAGACTCTGAATTAAGGTATATTCATTATTTGATAGAAATAAAAATATCAAATATATTCATATTTGATAGAAAATGGGTTACAATATTAGATACTGAAATTCAGAAAAAAAGTATTAATATTTTCTTTTCTGCAAATGCCCTCGCTTTTATCATTCAGGTAATATTATTAATTGTATCCAAATTTTATATTGAGAAAAGTTTATATTCATAAAAGTAAGTAAATTAAATGTGATCAGCATACAAAAGAATTTTAAGATTTTTGTTTACTTAAAACATGTATAAAAGGTTAAAAAAAGGATAAAAATTAGTTGAATAGAAAAAATTATTTGGAAAACAATTGTAGTCTAAAAGCCCATAAAATAGTGTTTAGTGTAACCATTAAAATTTGAATCAATGCACTCCATGAACTCCCTCCTAAGAGATAAATAAGAGCACTGACATTCATAAGAGCATGCATTATCTTATTTAATTAAGTGCCATCCACGATGGGACACATCAATCTGCGTGATAGTGGATATGCACTGTGAGACTGTTATAGGAACTAAGCCAAGATTTTCTCCTAATTCTAAAAATCATTTTCTAAATCAAATATACATAGTGACACAGTGTTCATTTTCATTAGAAGATGTTTATTTCTAACATAATTGGCACGAAACCTGGACAGTGTTATTCCACTACTGCTATAACCCTTGATAGCCTCCTACAAAGAAATAAGAAGCATGGTAGCAATTTCCTGAGCCACAGCTAAGTCTGTAACTAAAGATGGANTAAGGGGAGAAAAAACATAATTTCATAGGGAGGTCATCTGAAATTAGCATTAAACTTCAGGAACAAAATGTATTTTGTATCGTTTACTGCCAGTGATTGGTTTAGGTTGTACGATATATATTCCACAATCCCCTAACATACAGGCTAGCATAATGAATGGTCACACTATTGTATAATCTAGATCTAAAAGACACAGTAATCACTTGGATCTTTTAAAAATCACAGAAAAGAAACAGACTCCAATTTCTGGTTTGTTTTCACTGTGGAGGAAAAGGAAGAAATAATTTGCCTCATGAATTTTATTTCTTCCTTTATGTAATAATAATTGGATACTTCAGAAGAAAAAAATCAATATTTCAACAGAAGGTGAAAATTACCAAGTCATTATTTAGACTCAGAACTCTTAGTGGAATTGTTAAATAAATAAAAGTTAAGAGCTCATTTCCTGTCCAGGAAAACACAGAAATTAAATTATCCTTTTTTTTTTTAAATAGAGATTTTGCCATTAGCCTTTGAATTGATAGAAGTTGACTTTAATATTCCCTACTTGGTACTGTTGAAATTACCCTTCCAAATGTTGTGATAATATTAAGCACATTATTTTTCTTTGATTNAATACCTAGCAATCTGCTCTATATTAAAATTACCTGTGTAGTCACTTTCCAATTCTGATAGCCTAAGTATGGCTATTATTAGTATTTTAGCTGTCATGGAATCACAAAATAGAACAAACATGTCAATCNGTGCATGTTTGTGAGGATATTTTTATATGTCACCAGGGTTATAACCACATGCCTTACTCTGCAGGGTCTTAGCTCCCCAACTGACATGGAACTTTTGGTAATTGTACTATAGACTGATTTTCCCACATGAATTCAAAGACAAAGATGGTGTTGTTTTAGGTCTATTCAAATGTAATGACAGAAATCTTAAGAGCTCTAAGTTTGTACAAATATAGTCATCTGGCTTTCTCTCACTCATGTTTTAATTTTCTGAAGTAATCTGCTGTGAGCTCCACTTCATGAATTTTCACTCCAGAATAGAACGGCTGGGCTAGAATCTTAGTACAGCTCAATCCATTTTCAGGGTTGTCTGCTATGAAAAGACTTAGCCCCTTGGTTGGATCCTGTTACCAGATTCCTCCTTTCGCTGCTCAATAGATTTACAGGCCTATAAAACATACGTAAAGCCAGTAACACTGAAACATTATTTAAGGAGCTTCAGAGACAGTAAATAACGAGGATTTGTTCAAATATACAAAAATTAACACAATGTTTTGTAAACCAAATAAAAACAAACCTTCCTTGCCGGGTGGTAGTAGCACACACCTTCGGTCCCAGCACTTGGGAGGCAGAAGCAGGAAGATCTGAGTTGTAGGCCATCCAGATTTACAGAGTAAGTTCCAGAACAGCCAGGGCTACATAGAGAAACCTTGTCTCAAAAACAAACAAACAAACAAACAAAAACAAAACAAAACAAAAAAATCCAAAAAACATTTCCTTTGGAATTAAGGATACCTGATATGGAGACCAAGAGGTCAACTCTGGGTGTCTTTCATTCTTGCTCTCTACCTTATTTTTCTGAGGNAAGGTCTCTCACTGAATCTAGAGCTCACCAATTCAGTGAAACTGAATATCCAGTGAGGCAATTTTAGTAAAAGTATAGGTCAATATTAAGTTGTGACTCATTAGCAAAGCACTCCTCAAAATGCGATGTCTAGGGCAAGAGAAGCCAATATCTACATCTATTCAAGCAGAACACATTTGAAGAGAGATTAGATGTTATTCAAAAGAGAGTGATTAAAATGGTAAAAGAATTTCAAAGCCCAAGATATGCAAAACGGTAAGAGAAGTTTGAAGTCAGGAAGACTGAAGGATCCTAAATCATGGCTTCTAAACATCTGAGATTATATTCATCCTTTGTCCAAAGGGTAGCAGATAAATGCCTTCTGCTAGAGAGAGAAAAAGCCTATTTGTGCAAATCAATGTTTGTTGCACAGGTATGGGAGCAGATAGTATTTGAAAATCACTGTTTGCTACTACCATTGAAACAGTTAAAACAGTGAAGATAACCAATGGATGCCAAAACCAACAACATGTAACCAAAAGCTGGGTGTGGTGATAAATGCCTGCAATTCCAGTACTAAAACATGCATGGGAAGCTAAGACAAGAGGACTCTATCTCAACTCGGGGAAAAAAACAGAGTTGATGAGAAATGAGGTAGCCATTGTGGTGTTGAAGTCTTACGCAGGGCTTACATTCTCCCATTGTATGGCCCTTTCTGAGACCACGGCTTGGTTTTACCAGGANTAATATTTAGGGGAAACTGGTGTGTACAATGAATATTCAGCACACTATTTTTTAATTTGTTTAAAAATTTAGTAATGAGTAATTGAAAAAACAGAATAAAATTAACCTTAAAAGCTGAATGAAAGGATTAGCAAGGGGTATTATTGTTAATAACTGACATTGAAGCTTAATACACTCCTTAATTGAAATGGTGGAATAGAGACAGGGCTTACGTACAACCTAAGAAAAAAATAGAAAACATTTTCTATGGTATGGCAACATTGGTGCAAACTTGAGCAAGTAAGCAAATGCTTTCAAAACAGTTAGCTAAACAAACAATCTATGATTATGTTTGTATGAAATGTTATTTCCAAGGGGAGCATGGGGAGCCTTTCTGCCTGCTGGTGTTCTCTTCTATAATAATAGATAACCAAGTATCTTACTCCTTGGTCACCTCTTCTCAGATGAGATTATGTCAAGCAAGCCCTTGCTCAGTTTAATCAAAAATACTTTTAAGATTTGATAGGATTTATTCTTCTGACTAATAAAAAAGAAAATTTCATTAGAGAAAAATATATTATGTGGCATCTATTATAAAAGCCTGTTTTCCCCCTTGCTTTAGTTTTGACACAAGTGACAGCACTCTGTCACCTCTGATGTTATGACAGTTTGAACCACAGGCAAGGCTTTGCTTTTTTTGTGCTTTGGCTTGCCTTCTAGTCATGAATCATTTACAGTTACACTCTCAGCAATTACAGTTACACTCTCAGCAATAAGAAAATACATTTTATCTGTATCAACCTACGACCATTTAAACATAAACATTTTTTTTTTGGCTATCAAAATTATAGGGCAATTTGTTGATTCTCATGTATTTACTAAACAGGAATTTTATATAATGACTTTACATTTGTCTCAGAACAAAATTAACATTTATAAAGAATAGTAATGAACATCTGGGAATGAGGAGCAGTCTAGTATCTCAGTACTGCTGGTAAACTGGCAAATGGAGGGAACATCAGGGGAGCAGGGCTGAGTTCAAAAAGGCACAGTACAGATTGAAGGCTGTCACAAGACACTGCAATGCACCTGCTACATTCCAGATCAGAGAGTCAAATTAGTAGACAACATCAAAAAGCCACAAAAACAAATGCAAAACATGACTGGATGGTTAGAAGCATCCTAGGAATGATTCTTTTGAACATTGGTGATAGCCAAGGTATGTCTATTATTTTTAAGTACTTAACTACAGATTTCTTACTCTCTAAAATCTATTGGAGCTCTGACACCTTCAATTATAAATTACAGTTGGCCACACTTACAGTCTTTTGATGGCATGTGAAAACATACCATCCCATTGTGGTATCAGTTATNTGTCTCAGAGGAGCCCAATGAGTGAGAAATGCACGAGAAAATCAAAGTGCACATGCATGCGTTGACTCTGTACTTACTCTCCAAATTTCTGAAGAGAAAGAGGAAACAATTCCCCTTCTGCCTCTTTGTGACCTTTCTTTATCCTCAAGGGAGCTCTGGAAATCTACTTAACTAGATTTCAGCTGGACAATATTGATGGTTAGGAAGAGAAGGAAGCATGTAATATGATTACATGTGCCCCAATACTTCCTAGAAATAGCCCTGTGCTCCAGATTCCCCTAAGGAAATGTGTTGCTGTTGTACAATCCATACAGCATCTTACAATTATACCACCATTTGTTCCTTTCCTGCTTCAAATGTAACTGAGTTACTTATCTAACAGTCTCATTAAAACCCACTTTAAAAAAATTAATCAGTTATTCATGAGTTTTGTCCATCTCTGAAGTATATTCATNAGGAAAAATAACCTTCATTTGCAATTTAATTGATAAGCATATATATGGTGGTATCTGATAATATAAACGGTGATTCCTAGTTAAGTGCACCTTACATTTAGTTAGATTAAAATTATCTTTATTTTACAGTCCTCTTTTTTAATGTGATTTTCATAAACCCACTAAAATAAAAAGTAGAGACTGCTTGTATACTAATTGGCATTAACAATATCCATACAATTAGGATTGCCAGAAGAAATATGCTCCATTAANTCTGAATTTCAGATGAACATATTTCTTTAAGTATGCCCTAAATTCTTTGTGTACACAAATATGTAAGAATGTTATTTCTGAAATTTAACTTTGTATCCCATATTTTTATTTCTTTAATCAGGCAATCATACATACATATAAAGTTTAAACTACATAATTCTTTACTATTAATAAAAGTTGCCCCTTCTCTAGAGTCTTTAGAAGTGTTTCTGGTAGGGCTGAAGAGATAGTTCAGCAATTATGAGCACCAGCCTATNTTCCAGAGGAATTTNTATTCCCAGCACCCACATGGCAGCTCCCAACTGTTTGTATCTCCACTTCCAGGGGATTCAATGCCTTCCTCTGGCCTCCACTGTGCATTGCATGCATATGGTGTACAGACATACATGCATCATTGCTTCTGCTCATACTGATCCNCCTGCCTCCCTTCTATGTGAGCTGTGTGGANTAAGCCAGATAATCCAGGAAAACCTAACCATCTCAAAACCCAATTTAACCATATCTTCAAAATCTTTATCAGGAAAGTAACATTCACAGACTTCAGAATTAGAATGAGTCTTTATTCATTACTCAGCTTACTACAGGAAAATGTTGGCAATCTCAAGTTGTTATAAATTTCCCCATCTGCATCATAAATAAATAATGTAGGAGCTGGAGAGATAGCTCTGTGGTTGAGTGCTTACTGTTCTTGCAGAGGACCAGGGTTCAATCACCAGCCTCCANATGGTGGCTTACAACTGCCTATAACTTCCAGAGCATCCAATGCCCTCTTTTTGGCATTTGCAGCCTCCTACATGCTTGTGATACACATAAACTCATGTAGGCATAGAAATACATACACATAAGATACATTTAGAAAAGTGAATAATGGAGCCTGGAGACATGGCTCTGTAGTTAAGAGCATTGACTGCTCTTCCAGGGGTTGCAGTTCAATTCCTAGCACTTACAATGGTGGCTTACAACCATTCCAGTTCCAGGGAATCTGATGCCTTCTTCTGACCTCCATGGGCACCAGGCATGCACATGGTACACATACATGCAATGAAAACTCACACACAGAAAATAATTAAAAATTTAAAATAAAAATGTACACATATATACATATCTTGCATCTGNGAATCATAGGAAGTTTTCTGAAAAGCAGAACTTTTACTTATAGGAACTACTCTTAGTAATACAGTGACATGATAAAATAAAATTATGGTTTTTACTGCTTTTTGTATATTTATTAATAACAATAGCAAACATTCTTAAGTGTTTACTATACGTTAGACATAGTGCTGGGAATATTTTATTTCCTTTAATTGTATTATGAGGCCAATTCTATTATTCTCACTTTCAGATAATGATAATGAAAGAGTAAAAGGTTAATTAAATTAAATTAAATTAAAACAACAATTATTGTTGAGGGTTGTTTTTTAGTACTTATTCATTCGGGTACAACAGCATTTTATATACATTATTCCTTTAAATTCTTTTAAAACTCCAACNAATAGAGAATGCTTCTAATCTGTACACTTAGAAGAGGTTATGTGGACTTAAGGTCACACACTTGTAAGTGGCAGAGCAGAGGTACCACTATGATCCTCAGAATCCATGATAATATGAGGATCATAGTATTAAACCTGTCTCTTATACACATCTAGATGTGTATAACACACAAACCATACACTATATTAAGGAATTCGTCTATTGCAGTAGAGTGAACATGTAGCAGAATCAAAGTTACAACAACAACAAAAAATTCGTATCTCCTCCAGTTACCAAGGTGGTGTTCCGAATGCAGCCTGGGCACTCAGATCCAACTGTGTCAGTCTAGGTAAGGATGAAAAGACCAAAAAGCCTTTCTGGGTGAATCTAATGTGTCATCAGGGTTGCACGCTACTGTCATAGCAGCATGTCCTGGTTAGTTTTTGTTGGCCACTTGATACAACCAAGAGTGACCTGGGAAGAGGAAGTCTCAACTGAAGGATTGCCTAGATCAGATTGGCTTTGCCATATTGTGGAGAATTGTCTTGATTGTGGATTGTTGTGGGAGGGTCCAGATCACTGTGAGATNTGCCACCTCTGGGCATGTGATCTTGGGCTGTATAAAAAAGCTGGCCTAGCACCAGCAAGAGGGAGTGAGCCAGTAAGCACTCTGCCTCCATGGTTTCTGCTCCAGTTCCTGCGTGGATTATCACCTGGAAGTGTAAGCTGAAATAAACTCTTTCTTTCCTAAGTTTCTTTTTGTCATGGTGTTTATCACAGCAAAGGAGAGNAAATTAGAATGGAGAGAGACCCTAAACTTCCAGGAAGTGGCATGCTGTGATGCAGAAACAAATCAAAATAAGATTACTCAGGAGGTCGGTGATGTACCTGTGTCACTGGCCATCAGGATGTTTGCTTCATCTTAGGGACTATGTGCATCTTGCAGCAGAGGGTTTGCAAAAGACCATGTGTTTGTAACCATTTGTTTGATGCTGCTCTGTCTGACAAATAATAGTGAGCAGGAATCTCAAAACTAACAATGACATCAGTGGTTTTGATAAGAAGACAGCAGGAAAGNTCTTCAAATTGTAGATGCTCAAGATTGCACCACTGTGTTCATGTCAAGAGGATGAATGTAAAATGAGGGGAAGGAGAGAAAGCTAATAAATGGATTTCCCGTAGTCTANTAATACCCCATCAGAATATTGTTAGAAGGGTTAATATACATAATATATACAATGGGCTACATTGTCACAAATTTGAAGAAAAATGAAATTTGAAGAAAAATGAAATTTGAAGAAAAATGTGCATTTTAGACACAAGGGAATCATGTTTTTAAAATAGCATAGATTTACATATATTTTATAAATATTGAAAAAATTCATTAAAATGTGTATGCATGGTGTTTCTAGATACAACAGGCATACATAATCGAGTTAGAACTTCAGAGAACAATCAGAGACCCTGGCTTCTGTTAACTTTTATGCTCTTGGGAAAGTGAAGTCTTTTCAGCATTTCTTTGTGAATTAATCTTCCCATCCTACATTCCTAAGGGGAAGCATTCTGCCTCCTTTGTCTTTTTTTTCCCCTCTTCCTCTTCCCCTTAAGGGGCTTGGTCCTGTGTTAATGAGACAGCTTACATAAGGAATAGGAGTAGTGACAACCTCATGTAAGTCATCAGGGAAAAACCAGACAGCTGGAGACATGTTCTCACCTCACAGTCTTACAGTAAATAAGATGAGGCAGCATACATGTGACCCCAGCACTGGGCAGGCTGAAGGAGGAAGACGGAGAGTTCAAGGTCACCCTGGGCTACAGAGGAAGACTCTTATCTCAAAAACAAACACACACAAACAAATCTTAAAGTAACATTTTAAACTTTAAACTTGCAAATTTGGTGTTCTCTAGATCATCCACCTGGCCTTCTGAGATAAGATCCCTGTNTGTCTCTGTAGCACACAGGGGTGCCTGGAATTGTTTTGGATTTCGTAATAGATTTTGCAGTAGAAACTGAACCTCAAGTGAAGAGCATATATTTCTTCCTTTTGTTCCTATGTGAGTTTCATGCTTGGTTTATATTTGTGGTTTGATTTTTTTTTTCCTTAAAAGCGTGTTGACTTTGTTTCATTGTTTTCAAGTCACTGACTCTTCTGCGAGCATGTGGCCTGTTTCTCTTTGTTGGGATATTTAAAATATCTTCTCTTCACTTTTGTTTTGAATACTTTCTCTGGTATTTTCTTTTTCCATTGTGTCATGCCTGTGGTAGAGAATTTCACTCTGAATGATTCTCACCTCTCAGTTTGTGGGATGTTCCTATGATTCCCTCTGTTTTCTTTTAATCCCTGTTTCTGAAATTCTTATTGATGGAGTTTTTAAAATCTCTTTTTGGACCCTAGTTTGCCTCCCTTTTCATATGTTTTCTCTTTGCCTTATAATTTCACTCTCTAAGCAATACTCTCTACTTGATATCTTAATTTTCTGTTACACTCTTTCCTTCACCTATTATAATACTAATTTCCCATTGTTGCTTTTGTTTTCTGAGTGGTTACATATATATGACTAGTGCTCATCTCATATAGGAAATGTTGTCTTATAACTATGAGAATACTAATATATATATATCATATACATACATAATATATATATTCCTTTCATCTTGAGCTTTTCTACCCCTGCCAAGCCTCTTTCCTCTACTTCTCTGTTTGGCTCTTTTGTGTCTGGGTTTCCTCAAATGCTCTGTGATCCCTCATGAGCTATTCCTATTTTTAAACAGAGTCTTGGAAGGCTGATTGAGAAGTTCTTAGGGGGCAGTGGCTAAAGTCTTGTGAGGATCATGCAGCGACAGCATGACACAAGACTGTCTTGAAGTTTGTTTTTCTTTGGGGGGGATGGTCAGTTTTCTCACAAAGAAACACGTGTCTGCCTGTAGCTAGGGCTGAAACTGGTGACACACTGTCAATAACAAAGACCGTCAGTTATCCCTTCTTTTCTGTGTTCGGGAAAGGGTGCCATCTGTTTCCTGCCAAGATTGTGGCTGATAAGGTTTTGACTGTCCCAGAAATCTCTATTTCAGACCCCTCTAGTTCACTTTATTCAGAGACTTTGCCACAAATCAAGCGAGGAAACAAATGCTGTTGTTGTTTTTAAAGTAACAGAATAGTGAAATATCTTGATTTGCAGAATTTAAGATATTACGCATGCACTCTGTTTCCCTATACCTTCTCTACCCTTTGTTACATGAAATTTATGAAAGCAATTATTTGGATTGTGGTGTAGACCAGACCTCAAGAAGCCAGACCAAATCAGAATAGAGTCACTCATGAGGATGGAGACACACTGTGAATCATGAAGACCTTCAGTTATTCATTTTTTTTTTTTTTAGCACAGGAAGGAGAATATGCCAGTCCAAGTCAGAATGGAATCACCATGTTATGTGAAAAACAAAAAAGAAATCAAATGAAGAGCTGGGAAGATGGTTCTGTGGGTACAGTGCACATAAGCATGAGAACTTCAGTTTGGATCCCTATAAACAGACTGTTCCTTGGAGCTCTCTGGCTACATGAGGTTCAGATTAGGTAAGAGACTGTCTCAAAAAATAAGGTGGAGAGCAATAAAGGAAGCTATCCAATGCCAACCTATGATTCTCATATACAAGAGCACACAAATGCATATGTATGCATAACACACACACATACACACACACACACACACACACAGGCACGAACTTGAAACAAATCTCACTGAACCTAGAAATGGATCGGTTTTCTTTCTATAAGACAGAAGAGTCACAACACAAATCCCAAGAGGGTCCAGTCATCCCTGGCATCACAGTCCTTTTGCTTGGGTGCTGCAATAACCATGAAA
>LZPO01097296.1:4326-17743 GCA_001675575.1 Neotoma lepida | reverse complement strand
GCCTGCCTCTGCCTCCCGAGTGCTGAGATTAAAGGCGTGTGCCACCACCGCCCGGCCAAAACTGCATTCTTAGTGACTGTAGTTTATTAATAGATTTTTCATACCATGGTAAAAAGAATTATTCTATATTTTTCTATTATCACTTAGACTCAATTTTTATTTTATNCATTTACCTATTACTTATTTGTGCGTGTGTATGTATGTGTGTGTGCATGTGTGGTGCATGCATGATGTCCACAGAGGCCAGAAAGCAGGCAGTTAAAGATGGTTCTGAGATACCATGTATGCACTCACTCAGAAAGAACTAGGATCCTCTCTGCAAGAACAGCAAAGGTCCTCTGCAAGAGTAGCAAGTAATCTTGACCATTCATCCACTTCTCTAGTCCCACTTTGACAGTATTTTGTAACAACCTGGGATAGCTAATTAGTTGTTCTTTGTAGCTTATCCTAAGATAGTTTTACTTTGCTTTTAAAAATATGATATAAAACTCATAAAAATTAAAACAAATGAAGTGTTACCTCAATGAATAATAGGTATTTGCCCAATTCTGTGTTCTCATTAGTTAGTGTGATGCATGAACTTTTATGCTTATACTATATTACAAATCATAGTCTACTGGGCTTCATTAACATTATATGTTTCTGATGAAATATTACAGCTTCAATTTTGTCTTGAATTTCTACTTATATGAAAAAATTCAAGCTATATATCTGATTAATGATACTGGTATAATTTCCTTGGTATTTAAACTCANAAATGATCAAATAGAATATGAATAATTGTATCTTGAATGGTGCTCACTGTTAGTCACAGGTCAGTATTTCAGCAGGGAAAAGAGTAAAGAATTTATAGGTAAATTGTATTTCTTATGGTATAGAGATAAAAATCCATATGGAGAGTCATCTTTAATAGATTTGTGGAGGGATGGGGGCAGTTAACAGAAACATCATTGCCACCTAGCAGGAACCATTGTATAAACAAATTATCATTAACCATAGGAAAATTTGGAGAATAAAGCATTGACCATTAGCAGGATATTCAGAACAGGTTCCTGGTTTAGGAGAAGAGGTACNTTATCCCTTGTAGGGGCCCTTTTTAGATAGCACCTAAAATTAATTTTTTTTTACTGCACTTGGAAATAAAACTGTGGCCATCAAGACTTTAATTCCAAATGAAGCTTTGTGTCAGTGAAGAATTTCCAACTACTATTCAGTAAAAACTTACTCAAATATTGTAGCTATGTTTGATGGGCTGTTGTGCCAGTAGCTGAGCCACTGTTTCCACTTCCAAGCCACACTTTGTATTAGTGTTAGAAATGTGGGGGCCAGGAATCTCTGAACCCTGTTTCTGCTTTACCATGTTAGTCCTATCTTTAGCGAGGTTTGGGTGGAGGCCTCAATGAAGAAAGGAGTTCTGTGGACTTACCACCTGCTCCTCTTGCTGTGAACATTACCCTAGCAATACTTCACTTAAGCAACAGTAAACAATGCACAGAGTGAATTGAATCCAGTTTTCTAATCCCAGAATAGACTCAATCCACCCNCACACAGTAGACAGATGCCTCAGCCAGTCCTCAGAAGTCCATATTCTGGCCCTACTGGACAAGTACCCTTCTCAGAGGCTAGGCTTCAACTCCACGGGGGCCCTCCTCCAAGCTTCACTTCAGCTCACAAAGAGGATGGATATTATACTCTCCACTGCTATTATATCTTTGGTGTTTAGTGTTCTCTTTTTAAAATCTTTTCTNTGCTTCTAAATGTAGCTGATAGTTTTTAGACCTGGTTATCTATCCTTTATATTTAGTTGTCTGTAAAAATAACTCATGGGAGTTCAATCCTCAACCACAACAGTCTTATTAGAAGGGAAAGGATCAAAATGGCTCAATTATGAAAATCACTCAAATAGTAGAGCTAGAACTTTAAAAGTGATCAATATTTGCTTAAAATGCTATATGGCTGTAACTGGCCAGGCTTGGCAGCATACAGCTCTAATCTCAGGATGAAAGAGGATGAGTCAGGAGGACTGCCATAAATTTAAGTCCAGCTTGAGCTGTATCCAGAGACACCATCTCAAAACACCAAATCAAACAACGAACAAAGCTTATTTGATAAAGAGAGAAGTCATGGGAAAGTTCTCTCAAAATTGGCCGGATCCACATTTTTCTCTCTCCTAATATGAGTCTNAGATTCTTACTACTATTCCATTAATCTGAACTGGTTACTTTCTTATGGCAGCACCATATTTTCCCAGTTATCATTGCTTAATAGTAGATTGTGAAACTGTAAAGTATGAATCATCCAAATTTATTCTTTTTCAAATAATATTTGGGCTGGTATGATTCTCTGGCATTTCTTATAAACCCTAAGATCATTTTTTTTGTCTATTTCTGAAGAAGGGGTTACTGTAATTTTGTAGATATTACTTTGAATATGCAGATCCATTTGGGAGTATTCCCATATTAATTATATAAAGTTTTCCAAACTATGACACAAAATATCACGATGCCATTTAGGTCTTTCAAATTTCTTACAATGAAATTTTATACTTCCAAATATGTAACTTTTAAAGTTATTTTGTTAAGTTTTATTCTCAAATATTTTAGTTTTTGCCATAATAAATAATAACTCAGATTATTATGCAACTCTTAAAAAATTCTATAGGACATGTAGTATAATGTTGAAATTTATTATTGAAGTGAACTATAATAACACAGACAGTTTTGATATAAAAATAGGGATACCACTGCATTATGAAACTGGGACAGTAGAAATTAATAAACACAGAAAAGAAGTCAAAAGGATTTTCTATTTTCTTACCTTTAAAAAAATTTTAAACACTTTTCATGACAATGATTATTTTAACGTTAATAATAGTGAAAAGTCCAAAGACATTACTTAACAAAAATTCAATGACTTTGCATTATTTGATCATTAAAATAATCACACTGTATAGGCACTTGTTGCCAAACCTGATGACATCAGTTCAAGCTCCCCTCCCTGGACCTTCATGGTGGAAGAAAACCAATTCCTACATGTCGCCCTCTCACCTCCACACATGTGCTGGCATGATTAGTGCATGCCACACAGATACACAGACACAGACACACACAGACACACACACACTCACACACACATATGCACACACANACACACCTACATATAAATTTAAAAAACATCTAAAATTGTCAGATGAGATTGTTTGTGATGTATCTTTTTGATGGTTTATTATATGTCTATTTTATTTATTTATTTTTTAATGATTTTTTTTTTATTTCATGTGCATTAGAGTTTTGCCTATATGAGGGTGTTGAATCCCCTGGAACTGGAGTTACAAGACAGTTGTGAGCTTCCATGTGAGTACTGGGACTTGAACTGGGGTCGTTTGGAAGAGCAGCCAGAGCTCTTAACCAGTGAGCCATCTCTTCAGCTCCCTGTCTATTTTATGAAACTACGAGTAAAGGTGCTGTACTGAGGTCAGCTTTGATGTGTTAACCTCATAAGAATTTTGCTGTTTCTAGTGCTAAGCAGCTCATGTGACATCCATGTATATAATGTTACTTATATTTTCTTCCATATAAATCTTTAGCTTCTTTTAAATTCCCAGAGAAATTAATTCATGTTATACACTACTATGNATATAGCTCAACAGTATGTAATTGTTTAAAATATGTCAGCAGGAGTATCTGGGAAGATGGTTCAGTGAGTGAAATGCTGGCTGTATAATCAACCTGAGTTTGGATCCCCAGTACTCACATAAATGTTGGACAGTACAGTGAATATCTGTAATGTTGGGGAAGTAGAGACAGGAGGGTGCCTGGAGCTAGCTGGCCAGTTAGTCTGGCTAATTGATGAGCTTCACATTAAGTGAGAGATGCTCTCTCAAAAATAAGATGGAGAGCATTAGAGAAAGATATCTGGCATCAATCTCTGACTTTCACAGCTCATGCACATACATGTACCTTCACAGACATGCACACATNCAAACAAAACATATTGGCCAAAAACTGCATATCTGACATTGTATGACATGATTTTTATTTTTCATGGGGTAGGTAATGCAATTCTGACTTCCACATAAAGATCCTGTCAGAATAATCTATTATACCTAATGCTGTCAGTGGTAGCAGTCCAGCATTGCTGCCAGTGGCCTGAAGATTCTCTCTCCCCACCAAGTAAAACTGGATCCTTAAGCCACAGAAACAAATCAGGATGAGTCAGAGTGAAGCAAAGTTAGTAAATTTATAAAGCACTTATAAGAGATAGTACACACTTAAGATTTAAGTGTTTACAAACAGAGAGAAGCTTCAAACCGCTATACACTCAAGACATGGAAATGAGTTTCTCAAGAGAGTCACACTTGTGTCCCTACATTGAAAAGTGTGTGTGTGTGTGTGTGTGTGTGTGTATGTGTAATTGTGATTTTTAAAAATTACATTGTACAAAGACTGTAACTTACAATAAGGTTTAAATACTAAGCAAAGTTTAAAAATTAAGTAAATACATGATTGGGTTTACTTGTTTCTCTTATCTAAAAAGATTTTGCTTTGTACATAAAATCTATGAGGTGTACTATTTATATTTAGGGAAAAGAGAGAAGTGCTGATAGGTTAAACACTCTGGCCTTACGTAAGCATAGTTTTTGAGAACTGGCTTTGCCGNACTGTTGTGGAATAATCCACTTGTATACTGTAAAGATTTGTCACTCAAATTGGTTTAATAAAATGCTGGTTGGCCAGTAACTGGGCAGGAAGTATAGGTGGGGGAGACCAAACTAAGAATGCTGTGAAGAGAAAGGGCGGAGTCAGGAGTAGCCAGCCAGATGCAGAGGAAGCAGGATGAAAATGTCATACTTAGAAAAGGTACCAAGCCACATGGCTAAACATAGATAAGAATTATGGGTTATTTTAAGTGTAAGAGCTAGCTGGTAATAAGCCTGAGCTATTGGCTGAGCATTTATTAATATTAAGCCTCTGAGTGGTTACTCGGGAATTGGCCGGTGGGAGAGAACCATCTATTTACATCACACTCTAAACTTCTTCATATGTTCCTTGCCCAGAGAGACTCTATCTTACAAGCAACATTTGGCTTCATTGAGAATGCAAATGTGGAGGCAAAATGACTCTACCTGTTAGGCATGTGAACACTGCCACCTGACATTTACCTGTGTGCAGTACCATCTAGGAGGAAAAAACTGATTAGCCTATTCCTAGATGTAAGTGGATGACACCCTATAAACTTATTAAAGTAAACTGGGACAATATGAGCCACATGGGTGTATTAAAGCTATATGAGGAAAAGCAGGCTTGAGAACTTATTTAACACACCAAACCAAGGCACAGCTGCAACACCCTCACTTGGTCCCATCCAGAGAACATCAAATGATGTAATGGTGATCCTGCCAACCTGGTATCTCACCACTTGGTGTATGAGCCAAGGGATGGACAGGCAGAGAATTTCTGCTGTCTTACCAGCTTCATCTCAGTTTAGTCCCCACTGTAGAGGTGGCCTACTTGAATTCCCACCTATCTGTGGATCTGCCCATTTGTCCACCCGGACCTGGTTCTCTATTTGCCTCCATGACCTCCACAGTCATGCATGTTGCTTCTAGAGTTCTACTTGTCCCTGAGGATAAGCTTAACCCAGATACTGAGGCTTGGCTTGACTATGTGACCAGTGCCTCCAACCAGGCTTGTTTATACCTTATCTAAGCACTTGGAACACTCTGCACCTGCACCAACCTCCTGTGTGCCTTCCAGTGAGGTCTCTTTGGAGCTCCTTGACCTCTGTGGTCATCTCTTTAACCCTTTTGCAGCAATTCTGTAGCCAACATAAATAGATACAGATACAGATACTTTAACTGTGTGATGTGTGGTGTGCAATCTGAGAGCTAATATTCATAGTTAAGATTGGAATAAAAGAGTCTGTGTTTGCTCAGCCAGCTATCAAAGGAAATCAGTACAGTTGGCAAACTAAAGCCTATCAAACTGACATATGTAGCTTGTGAATTTGTTGTTATTCTATAAATTCTGACATTGTGGAAAGATGGATGTGTCCATTCATGCACTTGGCATAGCATGCTCATGACAATAGTTCATTTGCTGTTTTGAACACCATTGTTTGAGATGTCTTTGGGAAAATCAGCACTATCTATATAGGCAATCTTGGTTTTATTAGTTGTATTGATGTTTCTTGACTTTCAGCNAGCAGCAAGTGGATCCCAGGGTAAAGGCTTTCTTTCTTTACCTATGTCTCCTTAATTTTTTTCTCTCCTACCTCCATAACCTGTTAACTGTTCATTTCATGGACACAAGCTAAAACAAACCACACTTTCTTGGCTTTACTCACAACAGTATCTGAAAGTGGTAGATTTATAGTTATCACCAACTAGAATTCCAGGAGAAGCTTTGTCTGCAAAGGCTCATCAACTGATTAGAACTCAGTGAAATGGAGAGGTTGGATGTTGCAGGTCCAGAGGCTAATTACCTTATTTTGGGCTAGCTTTACTGCCTCCCTCCCCTACAGACATTTCTTGCCCACCTTTGTGTTGGAACTGACATCTTGTAGATAATAAATTCAAAACATTTTGCAATCTATTAACTTAGCAGGCCACTAGCTTCCACCAACTCTAAAACCAAGATGTCATTAGATAGCATCTGAGGTCTATAGCAAAGCTCCTCACATCTAGCTGTATCAGCCTCTCTAATGTACCCACTGATGTATTTTAAAATGGCCTTAAATAATGACTGTNCTGTAAAACTGACACTGCTTCCACACTGGAACATGGAATTAGGGGTAATTTTAATTTGTGTTCTTCGGCCATGGTCACTTAAATTTGGTTCTAGAGCAGTGCTTCTCAACCTTCCTAATGCATTGACCCTTTAATACAATTCCTCATGTTGTGGTGATCCTCAATCATAAAATTATTTATTTTGCTACTTCATAACTGTAATTTTTCTGCTATTATGAATTGTAATATAAATATCTGATATGCAGGATATCTGATATGCGACCCTCGTGAAAGAGTCATTTGACCACCTAAAGAGGGTGTGACCCACAGGTTGAGGACCACTGCTTTAGAGTAAACTATGTCTTATTCCCTTTAAGATGAAAGCTGTCCACCCCCCTCACCCCGCCCCCACCACTGTGGAAATTAAGTGTGTGGAGATGAGTTGATGCTGGGATGTTTCATATCTACAGAATCACAACTCAGTCTTCTGCACTGGTAATGTGGAGAAGATCAGCTTAAAATGTGTCTGATTTGGCTGGTGCCATTGCTCCCTGGGTATCTGGAACAGACTCTTTGCTACCAAGTATTGTTTTTGGCTGGGAGATCAATTTAATTAGTGAATAATTCTAATCTACTAATTTAGCTAACATTTCTTTTGAGAATTGTATCATTTGGCAAAATGTTTTGAGACTTTGCAGAATCCTGCAAAGTTTCTGGGCAGTGTGCCTTCATTTACTGAATTACTGTGGCCCCTTCATATTTGATTTAACTATTCTATGCTTTGGCATTGTAAGGTTTCTGCCAAACCTACTGACATGCGTTCATTAGGACCAGTCTACAAAGCACCTGCTTTCCTGGGAAAGGATCTGATTACTGAAACACAGCTCTCACCAAGGAAAGGGCTTAAATTTCTTGGCCCTCTTCCTGCTTTATCATGCTGCCAGTTGGTCTTTCTGTTTGTTGTACTCAGCCCAAATTTCTTCCTTCTCTTTTGTTCTGGAAAGGCCCTGCTGTGAATCGCTCTCTATTTTCTTCTTTCTCTTCTCTTAAGGCAGATCATGCTGTGCCCAGCCCAGCATCTAGATTGTGCTGTGATATGAATACAATGCATCTAGTTCCTGCTACCATCTCAGGGGAGTCCTTCAGATACAAGGACATCCAGAGTTAGGCCTGTGCCTCCACTCCACTTGCTGTCCCTGTCAGCAACTCCTGTGCTCTTCTTTTGTTTCTATTCTAGGTACCTTTCTCCCTTCTCCATTAAAGGACTCCTCTTGTGATCATGAAAGGCAGGACCAGTGGAGGCAGGGGTGCTTCCAATCCATTCCTTTGTTCCAAGGACAGCTGGTTCCAGCAATGCCCTCTTAAAAATGGAAAGATTCCCACTGGGGAAATCACCTGAAACCCAAAATATTTTCTTGCAAAATGGAAGCAGAACCTACTGTTACTAACTCTGTGATCTTGGGTTGGAAGTAACATTTCTTCACATCTCAGTTTCTTCCTGTGAAAAAGAACAGAGTGGACTAGATTTATTTCTTTATTTTTGGCAGGTGGATAGAATGCTTTGTGAGTCTTTTGAAAGCCTTGGACTTTGTCTTTAGAAGAGTGCAAATCTGAAAACATCTATGAAAACTATAAACAAGTTAGGGCCTGACACACTGGAGATCCATGTCTACTGGGTTAAAAGAATAAAGTCATAAGTACAACCTCTAAATTCATTTTGAAGTCTCGTATTCTGAACATCCCTCTTGAGGCTCTTGACCTGATTGAGAATGTCCTCAGCACTTATGCCTCCCTCAAGCCTCATTTCTGTGAAGTGTCAAATGTTCTCTTTCCTACTAGTTAGTCATAAAGGGTCACCTTGGGCCAAATCACAGAATTGTAATAAGACACTGTAGGAAGTAGCCAGCCATTATTTTTTTTCTTTTGAAACTTGTTTTTCTCCTGTGGCTTTCAAAATTTCTTTAAACTGGATATAACACAAACTTGACCATTTTAAATATATATTTTGAGATTAGGCTATGTCCTGCCCTAAGTTACCCTATATTGTATAAACTTGTGGTTTTCCAGGCATTGGCATGCCCAATCAGACTCCATTTTAGAAATAGATTTTGACTCCATTTTGAGGATGGAGGATGACTTGGCACCTGGNTGAATACATAAAGGACACCCTTTGCCTGGTAACTTCCATGCAGCACAAACTGATAGATAAAGAATTATTTCTGGAAGGGGGCTACCCTATATATTTGTTGGGGGGATCTGGGACTGTAGGGACTCGTGAGTTTATTAAGATCATATCAAGAAAAGCGGGCCTGAGAACTTATCAGCCATATTAGAATTGAAAGCGTATATAACTCCCTTCCCTGAACCTACAATAAAGAGGTTAACACCTACCATAGTAATAGTGATGGCTGCTGTCATTTGACTGCTCAGGATATGTATCAGGTGTGTCAAGGGATTGACAGGCAGAGAACTCCTGACTGTTTCATGAGCTTCGTCTTGGCTCTATTCCGATTCTATTTCCATGTTGACATGGCNTACTCAATTGGTCCTCCTATTCACCCACCTAGACCTGTAATCTATCCATCTGCTTGTTCATCCACCCATTTGGATGGTTCTTGCCCTTTGCCTCTGTAGCTGGACTCAACACTACAGTTCAATTTGACCATGCAGCTGAACTCTGCAACAGCAGATGCAGTGCCTCTGGAGAAAGCCCATCTGGTTTGTTATCTCATCTGCACAGAGATTCTATTTATTTTTCTATCACTTCTCAGCTTTGTCCTCCCAAGCTTATTTGAAACTCCTCAAACCTCCTCACCTCTTAAATCTTTCATTGCAATTCTATATTCTCCATATGTACATTTATAGATATAGATGTATTTATTATGTGATGTGTAATGAGTGATCTGTTAGTAATTAATATTGGATAAATTCCTATGTGTGTGCCTTCACCAAGGCTGTCAAGGAAAGTGGGAATATCTAGTAAATAATTTTCAGTGAAAGCTCCATACTTTGTGAATTTATTTTTAGTAAATTCTGATATTATATAAAATCATGTAAATGTTTTTCTATGATTCTGACATTGCATGTTAATGATAATATAGTTTAGTGTCATTATGTACAAGCACATTGTTGTCTAACCATGACCACTATCTATTTCTGGAATTTTTTTNTCTTACAAAATTGAAATACTGTAACTGTTACTCATGTGGATGGAGGGTCCCTTTTGCAGGTTCTTGGTTTCATAGATGAAATAATTTATGAACAATCTTAGAAGGAGATGTNAGGGTGGTTTATTGGGGTTAGAAACAAAATAACAGGTCAGGAGAAAGAAAGCAGGCTCAGTAGCGGAAGTCTGTGTTTTGCCGCAAAGGAGGAACTTTGGGATATATAAACANATAATATCTAAACATAATATATAAACACAAAATAGTGTTAGTTATTTGTCTTATTGCTGCAATAAAATACCTGATAAAAGCAACTGAAGTAGGCAAGGCAGATTTTACTCTGGCTCNTCATTTGGGGGTATATTTTATCCACCCAGGCAGGGAGGTCAGGGTGATAGGAGATTGAGGATGTGGTTGGTGACATTGCATTCATAGTCAGGAAGACGAGAGAGATAACTGCTTGTGCACAGCTCACAAGTTCCTTTTTCTTCAGTCTAGGACCTCAGACCATCCAATGGTGCCACCCATAAGCAAGACAAGACCCACAGGTTCTGATTATGTAATCTTTGACAAGCATGCTAGAAGCTAACCTAATCTAGGTAATCCACCACAGGAATGCCCAGAGTTAACCAAATACAGATAATTCTGCACAAGCATGCTCAGAGGCTTGTCTCCCAGGTTAATTCTAAATTCTGTCAAACTGACAATAGTAACCATCCCAATCTTTAANAGTCACATTTTAGCTCCAGGCTGGTCTTTTTTAGGTTGTAAAACAGGTCTTCTCCCTTAATACAGGAGGCCCTGGCTTTTTCTTTACCAATTGAATCACTTTCTAGCTACATCTTAAAGAATGTCCNTTTGAAAATGAAATTGATTGCTCAGTGGTTAAGAGCACTGGCTAATCTTCCAGAGGCCCTGGATTTGATTCTCTGCATCCACATGGTGGCTCACAACCATCTGTAGATCCAGTTCTAGGTGATCAAAAACCCTTTTCTGGCCTCCATGGGCACCAAGGATGCAAGTGGTACACAGATATACATGCAGGCAAAACACTCATATGCATAAAAATAAAATATTTTTTGAAAAGGAAATGAAATTGTGAGATGTTTTGTAAGGTGCATTGTTCAAGNCTATGGATGAGACAAGTCTGATGATGGTTAAAGTTGAGTGTCATAAATGTTTTTGTATTATGCATGGCTCTTGAGCTGCTTTAATCCTCTTGTTTGAGATAGTGTTCAGAAAAGAAGCACTGTCTCCATGTAGATGTTCTTCATAGCAATGTATTTTTGCTTTTGTTTTCTAGTTGTACTGACATTTATGATTTTTAGCTACTAANATGTAAGTCAAATATGAGCTGAGAGACTCCCTTTTCTTTCCATGCTTCCTTAACTTTCCTGTATTTCTAGGTTGCACAAATTCTGTCTTCTGTTTCTATGAATTTACTATTCTAAAAACTTCATATACTGTAAGTAGAGTTGAAATGGGGAAAGAAGAATGCTCACTGAGGGTAAGCAGGCAAGCAGGCTTCCTAGCTTTAGGTGGGCTTTCACTCAAGAGTTAAGATGCCAGAAGCCAGTGGTCACACAAAACTTCCACCAAGTTTGGCACTGATGGCTTCCACCAAGTCAGTGGAAAGTTGAAGTATGAATTTCATGGACAACAGGATGCTGAGTTTAGAAGTTTTATTGTAGAGTTATAGGTGTGTGTGCTGGGANGGTGTTTAAGAGAAAGAAGGAAGGCAGAGTTGCTGTGTTGCTAGAGTGGTTTTCCACAAATGGGGTACTACTGAATTGCTTTTCTAGGGGCTATGATAGGTCTTATAGCAGAAACTGGGTTGAAGTATGGGGAGGTGTTCAGTNCAGTTGATCCATTCAGGAGGAGTCCAGGCATCTCTCAATTTCAGTCACAGCCTAACATGGCTTTCAAGCAGTAAGACTCATCCACCAGGAAGAGTAAAAACAGAAGAACACAAGAATCAAGAATAGGAACTAGAGGCCCCTTCTGGCCTTCCTGGCTTCAAGTCAGGACATAACTAAGGGCATTCTCAGTTTCTGGGCAAGGACAAGAATCTTTTGAGGTTTTTGTCCTAAACTGCTTCACCAATTTCTATCTCCTAATCTCATCAGAACCANAGAACTTGTTATTTCATGAGAGGCGCTTCTATTTATCATAATATAGTGAAGGTTTGTTGACACTGTAACATTGCCAGAATTCAATTTTAAGGCTGAATAATATTTCATTATATATACAGGCCACATTTTGTTTACCCACTCATCTGCCAATGGACAATTGTATTTCCTCTACATGAGGCTATTTGAATAATATTGCTGAGAATAAAGGTTTACACGTATCCACTTGAGTTATTGCCTTCAATTCTTTTGAGTATGTGCCCAGAGTGATATTGCTAAATCAAATGATAATTATATCTTTATACTTTTGAGAGGTAGCCACATTTTTTCCATAGTGGCTACACCATTTTACACTCCCTTCAAAGGTACTCATGTCTTCCAATTTCTCTACTTCAATGCTAACACTTGTTATTTTGTATTTATTTTGATAGTTGACTTCTAATGGGTGTAAAATGCTGACATGCTGTAGTGCTGGGGAGCCAACCCAGGGCCTTACACATGCAAGCANTGTACCATTGAGCTCTTTCTCCAGATTTTTATTGTGGCTTTCATGTACATTTCTCTAATGATCAGTCATGTATAATAATAACATCTCTTTGTGTGCTTATTTGCTATTTGTATAATATCTTTGGAGAAATTCTAGACAATTTTTCCCTTTTTCATTTTAGCTTATGCCTTGCCCCAAATTCATATGTTAAGGCCCCAACCCTCATGTGATGGCAATTTGAAGGTGAGCCCTTGGGAGCCTATGAGGTCATGAAAATCAAGCCCTTGGGGGTGAATTAGTCTTTGTAAGAAGAGACACAAGGGCTGGCAAGAAGAATCAGCAGGTAAAGGACCTACTGCCAAGCCTGATGACCTGAGTATGATGCCTGGGATCTGAAGAACGGATGGAGAGAACCAACTCCTCCAAGTTGCCTTTTGCATCCATTGGAGCACTGAATACACACACACACACACACACAAATTAAAAATATAAGCTCTATGAATAAATGTAAAACTAAAGTGTGATGGACCTCAAAGTAGAATTATATTGTGCTGCGAGTTAACCGCATGGTTTTTAACTGTCTGGAGATGCCAGAAAAGGCTTTTCTGAAGAGATAACATTAGAACCTTTGAAAGTAGGACAAGTTAGGAGAAATTCATAACAAAAGTGGGATAAAAGAGTTCAAGCAAAAACTAAAACTGTGTGAAGGGCATGCATTAGAAAGATATATAGGAAGAGTCAGAGCTTCAAATAAGACCAGAGTGAGTAAATACAGCCAGTGGGAACACAGTGAGAGGAGTTAGAGAAAGGGCTGGTCTGTGTCTGGAACAGAATCTTCAGTGCCTCCTCTATTCCAAAATTGTGGGAAGCCACTGAGTATTTTAACCTGTGGACTGTGGAGGGGTGATAT
>LZPO01097295.1:119979-142337 GCA_001675575.1 Neotoma lepida | reverse complement strand
GCCACTTTACATTTTATTCCTTAATAGCTAATCTGTTTCCTTGTCATGGTAAGTTTGAACCCTTTGTCTTTGATGTCTGCAATCTCACTAGCATGTGTACTGATGAATACCTTTTTAGCTATCATTCTTGGCATCTTGTTTTCTGAGACAAAAATCTCATTTTATGTCCAAGCTGGCCTCAAACTCATCTCCCATCTCAGTCTATCAAGTCCTGGGATTTAGACCTGTCCTATTACGTAGGCCTCATTCTTGGTATTGATGATCCCTGAATCTTAAAGATATTATTCTATTATTTTTAGAATTCATAATCATCATCAGTTCTAGCAAGTTCAGTCTTCTCTCTTCAGGTGTTCCTCTCCCCCAGTTCTCAGTATTCCTAAGTAATGGAATTCCTGGGTTGGACCCTACCTTCTATTCCATTGTCCCATTCCTGTCATTTAATAGAGAGACCCACCGTTCACATTTCCCTGGGACCAAGGAGTNTCCTAGGATGTGNCCCTCTCATGACCCACACTGGAAAGTTCCAGGCAGATGNACAATTGATCACTACTTCCCTGTTCATACTTCTCTCCATAGTGATTGCATCTTTTGTAATTGTGGCTGTTACCCACCTCACTACACTACCTACCCCTTTAACAACGGTGGTTTATGTATGACTTTAGTGAGTACTTCTGAAATTCTGTCTTGTAGTCAAGATTTCCATTTTCTCTTAATCTTTAAAATAAAACTTGCATTTTAGATTATCTTTAATAGGGCTATATTGTATGGGATACTCTATTAAATTTCTGTGTCATGTAAGGTTTTTATTGATAAATATTACTATTTATTGTGTTTGTTCAATGTAACTNATGGTAGATTATTTTCAGATATGTTTTGTAATTTTTCTTTTTTGGGCTCATTTTTAAAGAGATATGGTAGAGATTTGATCTCGGACAGCCTGGTTTAGGGGTAACTCTAGAAAGCTTTTATACNCTTCTGTGATGTGTTGTAGGAATTTCACTAGCACAGATTAATTAGTATTAATTANTAAAAAATTAATTTCTCAGTTTGAAAGACTTCAATAGTATAATGGGAACTCTATCATCATGAAAGCCAAAGGCATATGGTTTTATATTTTTGAAAGATACTTTCTAACCACAACTCAGCCTAAAGTAAACTAAAGTTTTTATTGGGTGAGTGGAAACTTGGTTGAGTCTTACTCAGATATGATTTTAGGAAGATCTCCTGTGCATGGGCATAATCACCCAAGTCCTTAGATTGCTGAGGACAATAAATCACATTGTTTTGCCTGTTTTGGTTTCCTGTTCTGTTTTAGTTTGAGAACCTGAATATTTCCCATATTTTCACTTATGACAATATAGTCATCCCTCAGCATCTGTGGAATATTAATTCCTGACCCCACCACATACAAACACACACACACACACACACACACACACACACACACACACACACACACACCACATAATTATCCTATTATTTTAAGCCGTCTCTAGATATAATACCCAATACAACATAAATACTATGCAAATAGTTGCTATACTGTGTTTTTTAGGGAATTATGACAAGGAAAAAGAATCATGTGCATTCTCTGTCCATATGCAATAATTGTAGTGCATGCAATGGTCACCACACAGTACACAATCTACAGATCTGGTTAATAGACTGAAAACAAAATAATAATAAGAGCTGGGCTGAAATATATATTTGAGATAGAGTGCTTCCCTAGTAAGCTCATGTCCCTGGGTTTGATGCTTAATACTGGTATGCTACTCTTCCTCCTCCTGACAATAATAATAATAATAATATAATAATAATAATAACAACAACAACCATGGTAATAATAAGCAGCTAATGCTCAAATAGAATATGCACCATGGGCTAGATAGATTTCTAAACATTTTACATTTAGTAATTATGGAATTCCCTACACAGTATGTATGGTGCTGTGAGTAAGAAATGTCCCTCAAAGGCTCATGTATTTGAACACCTAGCCTCCAGTTGGTGGCATTGTTTGNAGAGGATATAGACCATTTAGGATGAGAAGCCTATTGGAGGAAGTATGTCACCANGGACGGGTTTTGAGACTATTTAGCCTTGCCCCACTTCCAGTTGGCTTTCTCTGCTTTTTGCTTGTGGACAGAGATGTGAGCTCTCAGCTTAGTGCTTCTGCAGCCAGGCCTGCCTATGGCCATGCTGTCCTTGTCATTCTGNCTTCTGTGTTTGGAACTGCAAGTCAAAATAAATTCGTTATTCTACAAGCCATCACTATCCAGTGAGGAATCTTCTTAGCCCAGCATTGCTTACATCATGACAGTGGAATTGTCAGGATAATTCCCCTATCATATTGCCAAAAAAAGAAAAGCAAGTTGTAATAGTACCATCATTACAATCTAATGTTTCTGACATTTCACCTTATCCTATTACTCAAAGAAATGCAGTGGAAGGGCTGGAGAAATGACTCAGTGGTTAATAGCATTTGCTGCTTTTGTGGAGGACTAGAGTTTGGTTCCACATATCCCTATCAGGTGGCAGCACTGGAACTAATGCCTTCTTCTGAGCTCCGTAGGCACCTGCACTCATGTGCATATACAGACACGTAATTTTAAAAATGTTTTTTAATCTTAAAAAGAAACACTATAAAAATGTATGTTTATTACAACACTCCATGAGCCCTCCTCCACATTTTTAAGTGATACTCACATACGGAAGTTCATAAAATGTGGAAAATTTCTAGCACGAAGAGGAAAGGAATGAGCATTGGGATGTTAGAAAAGGTTTAATATAAGGTAAACTGTTCCTGTAGNCCAGTGGTCCTCATGGAAGGTCCACAAAGAGCAATACAAACAGACCTGGGGACTTAGGGATAAAATGCTTGGCCCCAGCCCAGTTCTACTAATCAAAAACTCTGGAGGTGGAGTCCCNGGTCTATGGGTATCCTTTTAAGTAATTCTGATGCTCTCTACTACTGGAGAACCATTGCTGGCATCTATTTAGGATTTAATTTATTGCAAATACNAATGTCCTTTATGGAGTGGGATGTTTTTCACNGGACAATGGTAAGTCTCCACACATCACAAACCACTAAGCCACAAGCTGATGTTTTTTGCTTCCCAGTGAAATCAGGGAAGTTAGCTCCCCATTCAATTTAGGTTCCTACAGATTATACCATAGAATGCCAANGTTTATCCAGGTTTGCTTCCCATCTTATAAAACATGGAATCCTTGTCATTAAATCTATCAGGGAAGTAAAGAGCTTGGAAAACAATNCTCCTTTTTGTGTAAAAAGTATAAAGAATTGTTGCTTCTAGTCTTTTTTGCCTTTCTGTGCAGCTATCAGGTGCCTGGAGCTTTTACAGCAGANCAAAGACACAATCCAAGTTTATGACTTTACTATCATCAGTCTTGACTGAAGATAAGGTAACATGGTGCAAGCTGCTTCTACAGTTTAACCGTGGTTTAGCCAAGTGCTGTTACTGTTTCTCCAACAGCTACGTCTAATGCTGACATGTAAACCATTTCGTGGTGTTCTTTCTTCCTGCAAAACATTTATTGGTCATCCCTTGCCAGGCCCTGTGCTAGACGCTGAGAATCCAGCTGAACGCTGAGAATCCAGCTAAGACTGAGACTTATGCAGGTCCTGTCAACACAGAACCTGGAGGTTGGTGGCGAGATACACAAGAGCACATGTAATTACAATACAGCATGATAAGTGTTATGATAGGTGGAATAAAGGGTGCCACTGGAACTGTTCTCAATAAAAATGCAACCTAACTGCTGTCTGAGTGATTTATTGCTCTTGATTATAAAATATGCTTGCAAGATAGAAGCTCACTCCTACTTATCCTTCAGAAGGCAGCTCAAGGTGTCATATCCTCATGTTCTCCAGTGAGTCTTCACCCCCCCCAAACACCCTGGCCCCCACACTTGAGATTAGAGTCCTTTCCATGGGCATCCATCAAATGCTGTGTGCCTCCATTACAGCTTTGCTCTCACTGCATTCCAATGGTCTGTTCAAATGTCTGTCGCTCTAATATACTCTCAGCTCCTGGAGGGCAAGTACTCTATGTTATTTGTCTCTGTGATTTCAACGTAAGGCTTTTAACATCGATAGTCTTTTATATTCTTTTATTGCACGATTTAAGCTTACCTTTCCACTATGTATCACTGTACACATATTAGTATCACTGATATGCTTTATCACCTTGGGGGGAAAATGTGTTTTTTTATTAATCTTTTCACTGTTAGGAACGAGAGCTCATTATAAGTGCTTCTCTGCAATAGTCATGCTTATATGGTACATACACCTTAATATTGCCCTACAGTTAGGATTAGCAGAGAAGAGAAAACAATTTCTACATGGATGCCATCTGCACATCATCACCACCTTCCTTAGTGATTTGTTTACCTGGTTAGTGTCTCTCCATTGCCCTCCTATTCCTCCCAGACCTGTCTTTGGTGGGCAAGAAAGGGAGCTTAAGCTATAAATATGATTAAATCTGAGTTAAGGAAGGCATACAATGCTATTACCCACCCAACATGCTGCTTAGTCCAGGATGGTTTCTTAGATGTATAAAAGGTAAGGAAGACACCTCAGATGTAAAAGGTAGGGCCAACAAATAATGAGAGGCGTACATGAAGTGCAAGACTTTTGATTTGACACAGAAAAAAAATTGTTTTACATAATGGTTTATTTTACATACACATACAAGTACACAGTTAGACTTATGTATGTGCACATGAGCACACACATACATGTTTTTCCAAAATATTTATTCTTTAAACCCTTACTATGGGTGAGACATTTCTTGTCTGTCTTTTTCTATTCAATTACAAACTTTGGTGGGGGAAGGTTAGGCTTGTGAAAATGTCACTTCCAATCTAACAATATCAAAAGGCCAGATAATTTGCAAAATCAGAGTTAATTTTTCTGTGGTATTAATGTCAGGTTCCAAAGAAACCAGGGACAGTTAGTTCTCCCTCAGAACCTGTGGCTCCTCCCAGCACTTCTCACCCCACCCCCTACTTTAAACCTTTTCCTCCTGGGGGCCCGGCTTCCCCTCCCCCAGCCTCCCTTTCCTATATAATCCAGCCAGTTTAGGTCATGTGATGTTGGTCTTCTGGCTTGCTCCTGGTCTCTTGATCCTTGACTTCTGTCTTGGTTAAGGTTTCTATTGCTATGAAGAGACATCATGACCACAGCAACTTTTACAAATGAAAACATTTAATTGAAGTGGTGGCTGACAGTTCTGAGGTTCAGTCCATTACCATCATGGCAGGGAGCACGGCAGCATGCAGGCAGATATGGTGCTGGCTACATCTTGATCAGAAGGCTACAAGAGGACTGAGCATAGGAAACCTCAGAGCCCATGCCCACAGTGACACATTTNCTCCAACAAAGCCATACCCACTNCAACAAAGCCACACCTCCTAATAGTACCAATCCCTATGAGATNATGGGATTATGGTAGCCAATCACATTCAAACCACCACAGCTTCTCTCTTGCCCCCCTCTCTGCTCTATTCCTTCTTGCTCCCTTCCACTTCTCTCATGGCCCAGTCTTTGGCCATGGTCAGTCTGAACCCTTCCAGATGCCTCTGGCAGTAGGATCATGTCCTCATTTTTCATTCAGTTAGCATGGGGTCTCTCTGTCAAGTCAGGCTNACCTTGAACTCATGATCCCTGTGCTTCAGCTCCTGAATTCTGGGATTATAGGACTGTAGCACCATGTCTGGCCTACAGATTGTTTGAAGCCATCAGTAAAGCAAGGTTTCCAGGTAACTGGCTTAATTAAATTGATAAATGGTTCTGAGAGATGAGACACACATTGTATTAACTCTGGCAGAAACAAGACAGAGAGGAAGAGAGGTGGGCAGACCATGAAAGAGGACATGAGGAAATNGTTTTGCATATGCCAGGCAAGAGCTCTATAGTGAGCTGCATTATCCACAGTTCTTGTTTTCATTTCTTTTTTAAATTTTTTTTTTTTTTTTGAGACAGGGTCTTGCCAACTGGCTCCTGCTGGCTTTGAACTTTCCTGAGTAGCTGGGATTACACTCCTATAGCACCAGGCCCAGCTATAACAAACTTTCAAAAGGGGAGGTTAGAATCTCTGGCAAATCCAGATGTGAGAGGACTGTGTAGCACATGTCCAGATGTTTCCCATGGGAGAGATCCAGGAGTTCAGAAGAAAAACTGATCATGAAGAAAGAGGTGAACCAATCNCCTTGAGAGGATGGACATGGTGGTAGGAGGATTTGGGGAGTCTTGCTTCTGCCCAAGCCCCCCAAATTGATACAAAANAGAATTCAGCTGCTGTATNGGAAGGGATTGGACCCCAACCCCGCAACCCCCAACACCCCTCCCCTCTCAACACACACATATGCGCATACACACTCTAGACTTGGACTTGGCGAACTATAGTCAACTGGCCCGAACAGTTCTTTTTTTTCTTTGCTTTTTAAATAAAATAAGACTGGAATAAAGCCTCACTTGACTTGTTCACTTGTCTGTGGGTGCTTTCATGCCCTGACCTCACAATTAAGACNTTGGAATAGGAGCAGAAATAGAAGGCCCATCCTGAAGAAGTCCTAGCNAACAGGGAACAGCAAGCCTATGCTCAAGACATCCCACAGCCCTCACAAGCCTCAAATCCACTTCTGGGGTTTAGTAAAGCAGTCATTTCTCTGGTGGATGAGTCAGCAGTGGAGAGAAATCCCACTGCATTGTTCTGTATGATTAGGAGTGCTGTGGCTGAGTGCCATCTTGCAAGTGAACCTGATACTTAGAACTGAGCTACCAAGGCCTGAATGCAAAAAACAACCATAAGTAAGGAAGTTTAGCTTGAACTTGTCACAGGGTGAGAGACAGTCCTGGGAGCAAGAGGGCTTGATGCTGACAAGCCAAAGGGTGACGGTGACCACAAATACAGATTAGAGAAAGTGGCTCCACCCTTGGTACCTGGGAGCTGATCTCTTCGACAGAGAATAACTTGAATTTGATAGCTTTGAACCGGAGGTCAGAAGGTGGGTCACACCTCTGACTATCTGGTGCTATAGGAGAGTACCTATCTACCATTCAGTGTTGTATAAGTCCTAGGACTTTGAAGTCTTCCAAGACAGGTCCTCTGTTCATCTTTCAGTACTGTGGTTGCTTCCCACACTCCCAACACACTTGGGAGACACTCCACCCACTGTAGTGGATAGCTGTTTAGGCTTTGGCCTTGGGACACTACCCCTACCGTGGCAGTAGGTAACTACCACACCTGCCTAGGACCTGCCCCTGGGGCATGACTCAGGGGGAGCCCCTTAAGACTCGAGGTGTCTACTACTGGCCCTTCCTTCTCCTGCCGCTTCTGGATCGCTCACTGTCTTGGATGCCGGACTGGGTGCCAAGCCAGAGTTCTCCACTGGATTGCGCTTCCTCTCTCCTGCATCTGTACCTGAATTCTTGTTGGTTGTAAGTTACCCTAAAAATAAACTCTATAGATTGCTAGATAAACTACATGGGTTTGCCTCGTAATTACTCCTATAACCCACATCATTAATTAGTTCAGGGGGCACCACCCAAGATGCTTTGGAAGGATGAGAGAACTTGCCCAGCCCACAGACTGCAAAGCTAACTGGCCCCAGAAGCCCCTAGTACACAAAGAAGGGACGATATTAGAATGAGCATAGTTCTGGCTGGTGGTGGATACTTGTCTGGTAATGGTTTCATGCTAGTGTTGAGCAGCATAAAACCAGTGGGGAGAGCAGAGGGCACAAGTTCATNCAATCCTGTCCCCTGTCCACATATATGATTGACAGTCTAGAATTTTGTTTTGAGTTTTTGTTAACATATATTAGCGATACACAACAATGGACTCTNGNGCTTATATAGTGTGTTTTGACTGTATTGAGCACATACTATCTTTTCTTGCTCTCCCCACATTCCTGCTGATCTCCTTCCTCTTTCTAACTGGTCTTCTATTTCCATGTCTATCTGTCTGTCTGTATCTACATTTGCTTTGTGAGCCAGTGAGTTTAATGAGGGTTATTGGCAGTAGTATTTGACAACTGACCAGTGGCTGCACTCCTAAAGAAAACGCCTCCTCTCCCCCAGCAATCTCCATGCATCTCACTTTCCAATTTCTTGTTTAAGAAGACACTCTAACTTTCATATAGTTCAGTTTATTTTATTTTAAATTTTGAGGGATGACTTCTACTTTTGTATGTGTTGTATTTTTTAAAATCCTGTATTCGCCGGGCGATGGTGGCGCACGCCTTTAATCCCAGCACTCGGGAGGCAGAGGCAGGCAGATCTATGTGAGTTCGAGGCCAGCCTGAGCTACCGAGTGAGTTCCAGGAAAGGCGCAAAGAGCTAAACAGAGAAACCCTGTCTCGAAAAACAAAACAAAGCAAAAAACAACCACAACAACAAAAATCCTGTATAACTCAAAGTCATCAAAAAGATTGTCTCTTGTCTGTTAGTCATTTTAGNGTTTTAAACTTGGCTTTTTGTCCAGAATGTCTATATTGGACATCTTTGTGTAGCCTAGGTTTTATCAAGCCTAGTGATAAATCCTATAGATGGATGTCCCCANGTGGAAACTGTATTGCCTTTTGTGACCAGTCTTACAAGTCACATGGTTTCATTTGTCCCATAATTCAGATGCAGGGGAAAGAGGATCATCAGCCCCCCCCTCCATGTGAAGGAAATCTATTCATATTTTAAAAGAGTGTATAAGTAGAACATCTTGTCGTAGCTATTGGGGAGAATACAACCTGCCACACCACTCTAAGACAAAATAAAAATATTATAGTCTCTGCCTCCTATNTGTGAGAAGAAGAGGTATAATGCTTAGTGAGGCTCTAGATTTGGTGAGACAACTCAAGGTATATTTTAGTATGCCGTTTGCAATGGCTTGTAAATCATCTGCACAGGNCTTGAAAGGTTGAGAAATTTATCACAGGCAGAACTAGGCAAATCTCTATAGATAAACTAATAACTGAGAAAGTGCGATGGCCGATCTTGGTTGTCAACTTGACTATATCTGGAATTAACCCAAACCCAAGCTGCTGAGCACACCTGTGAGGGATTTTTCTTGATTGGATCACTTGAGGTGACCCACCTTAAATCTGGGTCACANATTCTGGAGGAAGCCTATATAAAGAACATGGAAGAAGGAAGCTCTTGCTCTTTGCCTGCTTGCTCTCATTCTCTCTGGCAAGTTCATTCTTTCACCAGTATCAGAGTCTACTTCTTCAAGGAGTCTGATGTATACTGAAGACCAGCTGAGACATCTAGCCCTGTGGAGTGAACAACTATTGGACTCTTGGACTTTCATTGGGAGACCGCCATTGTTGGAATAGTCAGATCACAGACTGTAAGCCACTCAAATAAATCCTCTGTGTGTGTGTGTGTGTATGTATGTATATGTATTATAATACAGATTTTATTTATATATAAGTATATACAGGATTTATTTATATATATTCTGTATATATAAATCATATATATATATATTCTATTTTTCTAGAGAATCATGACTAATACAAGCAGAGAGAAATTACAAAGATCTTACCAGGAAAATCACAATAGCAATCATAACAGAGGCCCTTATGATTTGGAGTAAAGCTGTGTGCTATTTGCCAAGTTAGTATTACTGTGTCCTTTTGAGAAATGGTTGCTTACTAATTGTCTTGATAGAATCAGAAAGTCNTGTCATTAGGCATTTGTGGTTTAGCTACCTATTGCAAAACAAACAAGCAAAAAGGGTATATCTGATATATCAAGCCAAAATGTGTCCAGCAGCACTGTTGAGTTAAGGGAAAAGGGCATAAGTGAGTTTGTTGAATAGGTCACTTACATTCTTATAGCGACACTCCCCTGGCACTGCTGACCTCATTCAACCTCTATGGATCATGAATTGAGGTCACCAGCTATATTGATTCTTCTAATTTTGCTTGGTCAGAGAATCATTGGTGTTGTTTCCTAGAATGGGCTTAGATCATATTATTTGTATTGCAGATGAATGACCTTAAAGAGATTGCTACTGAAAAGGGTGTGGAAGATGGCTTACTCCAAGAATAACAGGTAATCTTCACGAGTCAACTCAGTCTAAATAGTCTGCTGGTGGCAGAGGTCACTTGAAGCTTTGGCTCAACAACAGAATTCCTCTCACCAAGGGTGATGGAATGATGTCCAGTGAGTATTCCACCTGTCTGTAGTTGCTAACACTCCTAGATTTCCTAATGTGCATCCTGACAATGGTGTAGTGATGGGAATGGGGCACCAGTAGGCCATTTGGCAGCAAGTTACCTATATTGGACCTCNGTCATGCAGGAAGCATTGGTGTTTAATCAGACACCTATTGTGAATTTGCTTTTCTTGTTCACATGCCCCTACTATCATTGTAATTGCATACTTGGTGAATTTCGTAAATTGCTATACATTCTGATTTGCTACTGATGAAAGAACTCTTATCATGGGGGTAACAGGAATAATGAAAATGTGCTAATGTCCACAGAATTTCTTTGTCTTATGATATATCCATCAACTGTCAGAAAACAAAAACCTGATAAAGTTGGCTTATGATTCTATGGCATGTTGTGAAGTAGCAACTATGTATGATGGTTTTCCCATAGATGAACCAGGTAGTTAGGTTTGAGACTCCTCCCCATGCCATTGGTCTTAGGCAATATTCTATTGCTNTGAAGAGACATCATGACCATGTCAACTTGTATAAAAGAAAACATTTAATTGGGGCTCACTTACAGTTTCAGAGGGTTAGTCCATTATCAGCATGGCAGGAAGCATGGTGGCATGCAGGCAGACATGGTGCTGGAGAAGGAGCTGAGAGTTCTACATCTGGATTTGCAGGCAGCAGTAAGAGAGAAAGCCACTACTCAAAGCCCACTCGTAGTGACACACTTCCTCCAACAAGGCCACACCTCCTAATCCTTTTAAGTAGCACCATTCCCTAAGCATTCAAATTTATGACCCGATGGAGGTCATTCCTATTCAAATCACCACACCATCTAATGACCCTTTATACAATCCTGGCTTCTGCTCTCTCAACTCTAGATACTTAGGGTTTAGAAGACGGGGAATGCTTAATGATGTAGCACATGTCTATAATCCCAGCATTTGGGAGACTGAGGCAGGAGGATGTCCAGTTCAAAGACAGTCTGAGGACATAGCAAGACCTGTCTCAAGTAAAACAATCATATACCTACAGTGTGTAACAGTGATGAGCACAGCATCTCTCAGGAAGTGAGTGAAAGAGACTATGTTAAGTGGCCAAACTATGGGGTGAAGTAGACATTAGACGTTTCTTTGTCCATTAAGCCTCTACCTGTTTTCTTACTTTGAGGGTAAATTCCTCATTATTTGAGTCTTGGTGGGTCTTAGGGTACTTAATGCTTTTCTGGATGGCAAGTTGGCTAGAGAATTTTTTTTCCCCAACCTTAGCAACCCTGACATCAGGCTTGGCCAATCAGATTTGAATCTTGAATCTTAACTGACCCATGCAAAAGGGAAAAGGTAATTTACTATCCTCCTAGCANCTTGTGGTGGGAACACAGTATCTGCAGTCCATGNATCTGCGNCAGGGTCAGCAGCAGCATNCTCACCACATATGGGCGTGGCCTTCTTAGGGTTCCTGTTTGGTTGCCCTGGATGCTTTTCCTTTATTTATCTATTTATTTTATTTATTTATCTATTTATTTATTTAATGGCCTAGTTCTTCAGTTTTCTTGTTGATTCTGTGAGCTACTTGATATACTGCCAATATAGTCTAAATGCCAATTAATGCTAAAATAATTCTATTTCTTGTGATCAAGAATTGTGTNCTTTGTGTTGCTTGGTTTAAAGTGCTTTGCACNTAGTGCTAAAATAAGTCTNTTTCTTGTGATCAAGAACTGTGTTCTTTGTGTTGCTTGGTTTAAAGTGCTTTGCACTTAGTGGTTACTTGCGAAGGAAGTTGTGGAATAAGTCCGTGCCAATCATGTTTTGTGTTTTGCACAAATGTATTTTTCTGTGGGAACATATCCCTCATTTTTTTCTCACATAAGGCACGAAAATCTATTGTATGCAATTTTAATTAAAGTTTTCTGGAATATGTATCATAGAAGAAAATGGTAACAGTAAAACTGCAAAGCATCAGAAGCCAGTGGGGCTGGGGGTGGGGGATGGGCGCTTGGGCCGGATCACGTGCTTCTTGGGGAAGCAAACAGAGGCCTGAAATCCGTAACCATATCCTAAACCAAATCCCTCCTAAGGGAAGGTCAGACTCTGGTTCAACCTGGTGTTTGTTCACTGAGCCTTCTCCACAGTGAAACTCAGGCGGCAAGCCTCCAACAGGCTTTATGGGCCCGCAACAGCTTAGGCTCAAGCCTCGGGAGAGCTTGTGCTAAGAAGGCTAACACGGATTGTTGGCACGGGATTTGAAGCCTGAGCACAGGATTTGAAGCCTGAACATGGATGTCCTCTAGAGTAGGGAACAGTGCGCACGGTTTCTATTACTTTATGTTCTTTTGTCTTGTTTTTTTCTTTTCTCGTGGGATTTTAGTATTATTATTTTCCTTCCTCCTCTATTGCATATTAGAATCAAAATATGAAAGTTTTGCTNGGTGTGATGGTGCACACTTGTAATCCCAGCACCTGGGAAGTACAGGCAACCTGAGCACATAGGAAGTGTTAGACCAGCCTGCACTACATGAGACCCTTTCTCAAAATGAAAACAAAAATTGAGTTTCCCCCAAATTTTATACACCAACATTTTATTATATTTACTTATGAAACGATTTGTCTCTGATAATATCATAGTTCAAATTCGGCTCCCTGATATAATTTTTACACATATTTGTTGTTGTTGTTCTGTTTGTTTGAAACAGGGTATGGGCTGTCCTGGAACTCTCTATGTAGACCAGGCTGGCCTCAAACTCAGAGAGATCCACCTGCCTCTGTTTTCTGAGTGCTGAAATAAAGGCATCCGCCACCATACCCAGCTTACTGTTNTGATGTCTGCCCCACTGAGAACTTAGGTCTCCCGAGAAGGGATGACCTGGGCCTGTCAGCCTGTTCCCAGCCTCCCTTTCCCGGGAGACAATCAGACGTGACAGGGAGTCCAGTCAAGCAAGAACTCCTTTATTATTATTATTTTTTGAAAAACAGTCAGCCCCTTTTAAAGCCTAAAACCACAAGGCTGGAGAGAAGGGCGGCGTAGATGCTTGTCGGGCCAATCAGTTTAAAGGTCACTCCCTCCTTGCCTCCTCCACAGACCCCCACAGACCTTTGTCAACAACTTGGTTCCTTCCTCCCTGGACCATCTTTACTTGTAAACAACGTGGCTTTGCAGGCCCCTACAGCTTACTTTTTAAATTACATTTGTGTGTTTCTTTGGGGGAGAGTTGCAGCATTCATACCATGGCTTGAGTGTGGACGTCAGAGGACGGCTTTCAGGAATTGGTTCGTTCTTCTGCCATGTGTGTTCAAGAAATCAAAATCAGGTGATCGTCTTGGCTGCAAGCACCTTTAGCCACTGAAGTATCCTACCAGCCTACAATTGTTTTTTTAATAGAAACGTATAGATGTAATTGTATTTGCTGATAGGACAATGTAAAAAAGATCCTCAAAATAGATCTAAATGCTCAAACGTTTATTTCTGAAATTGATTGTAATTGAAAATNTAGTTATTGGATGAAACTTTCAAAATGTCAAAGGAATAAAGATGTTCCATGTAATTACATGTCACTGTTACATTATTATCTACCCATTCATCTGTCGCTCTTTTCACTGTCCTTATCAATTGGTCTTTAGAGTGGCAATCCAGGGACCGAGTGTTAGTTTTCTCAGCCGCTCTTACCCCTGGAAGAAGTCACGAACACAGCAACAGGGAAGAAAGAAAAAAAAAGGACGTGCTCAGGCCTGTAAGGAACACATAGAAAGAGAGGGCGGAGAGAGCTGGGTGAGCGGGACCTGCCTTTTAAGGGCTGGCCCGCGCATGTGCACTTGGGTCTGCGTGGCTACTCCACGAATGCACAGATTACATAGTCCCACTATGCGCGTGATCTACGAACTACACGACCAAGTAGCGCACAGGTTTACTTGGGAGGGGGTGAGGGAGGGGTGAGGGAGGAGATGGTTCCGTGGGTGAAGTGCTNACTGTGCAAGCAGGAGGACCCCAGTTCAAATCTCTAGCTCCTGAATAATAAAACCAGAGGTGATAGTGTGTCTGTAAGCCCGGGTTCTTCAGTGAGATAGGAGGTGGAGGCAGAGGAATTCCCTGGAAGGTCACTGGCCAGCCAGCACAAAACAAGGTGAAAAGCAAGTCTGNACCAAGTCTGTCCTCTGACCTCCACACACACACTGTGGCATGCACCCGCAGGAAGGAATGGCAGTATATAAATGCTTCTGAACGGCATCTAGGAAACGTTCCATCTCGCGTGCGTAGGACACTCAGTACACTCACCTTTCATGTGGTTCTCAGGTATTATGTTGTAGGATGACATTCTACAGCTCTGTAGTTGTTTAACCCCTAAAGCCTTCTTAGCTGATTTCCTTATCAGTGGCTTCTGTGCCTTGCTGTAATGAAAATAACTTCTAAAGATACAATAAGCTGGTGTTTACTCTCTTTGAAAACAGCTCTACCAGTGACTTTCAAAGCCACAGGAAAGCTTCTCGACATTACCAGTGTCAATGCCTGCTCGATCATGTGTGTATCTTCATCTTCCTTTGGATGGTTTAGCCTTGAACAGTCCTCCACAACCAGGTCTACGGGGGCTCCTAACATGCGTAGGCTCAAACTTTTTTTTTTTTTTTTTGTTAGGCATAGTGGCAACACCTGGAATCCTAACACTTTGGAGGCTGAGACAGGAGGACCAAAAGTTTGAGGCCAGCTGTGCAGATGCAGTCAAGGCCCAGTCTCATAAAAAATAAAGTGTGGTGAGGGGAGATGGGAGTATGGATATGTGTGACCCTGGGTTCAATCTCCAATATGGAAGAGAACAGGGTGGGGCTGTTAATTTATTTTTAAAATTAGATTTATTTATTTAATGGAGGGGGCATGCATGTGTCATAGCAGGCATCTGGAGGTCAGAGGAACTGCTCTCCCATGTGGGACTAAGGATTGAACTCAGGTCATCAGGCTTGGCAGTAAATGCCTTTTGTTCACTGAGCCTGATCACTGGCTCTGTTTTATTTTCTATGGTTGTTTGTTTGGTGTCTTATTGACCATGGGCTCTTACCTCCATGAAAGCAGGGCAATGCCTGTCTGTCTTTTGCTGTATTTCTACTACTTAGCACGGTTTCCCTGGCAAATACTACATTTTTGATGAGTTTGCAAAAAGAACGGGTGGTTACTAATCAGTTTAACACCTTGCATTTTCTAAGGGATCTAGGACTACATGACACACCTCTTGAAAAACAGCCTCTTGAGTTTTTACTTCCACCTTCCTCAGAGCCTAGATGTATCCCTAGCATTCTCCCAGCTCCAACATGCAAACTCCAGACCATTTTATTTGCTTTCAAAGCCAATTTTCCATTGACCGGGGAGGTCATTCCCAGCCCACCCGTCCCACTGTCTATCCTCTTCATTGCATCTTGTCAGTGAATCCCCACACTCACCAGGCTCAGTATCTTTGCACCCTGCCTCAGGCAGAAATTTCAAGGATTTCCTGAATTTCACATCAACACTTTAGTCTCAGTTCTGTGTCTATACAATCTCACGGCCTTCATTTCTACTCTGTAGCAGCAACCCACTTGATTGATCTCAAGGGTTTTGTGCCTACCTCAAACTAACTGATGTTCCTCTAACTTCATGTGTCTGTCTTCTCTACTTGAATCTTAACCTCTAAGCCTGTAGTTCTCTCCTTCTTCCTTCTACTGGCCTCCACAGNCTGTTTCAATAGTCTCCTTCTATCCCTTGCCGACTCCTTTCTCTTTCATGAGTGCCAGTTCTCTCTCAGACATGTCTATACCATCCAGTTCAGAGCCACGAGTCTCACTTCTGTTACTCTCCTGTCAATGACCTCCACACACTCCACTCTTTCAATGCTGCTCCACACTCCTGGAGCCACATTCTGGATTTATCCATTCACCTGCACTTTTTACTCTTTCACGCAACTCTACAAAGAGTAATATTGGTTTAAAAAAAAAAGTCACAAAAAGCACAGAATCTCTATAAATATGGGGATCCAATCTTAGCATGTTCTAATTTCAAGCCGCGGCTGTCACCTTTAGAAAATGGCTCTGTTTCTTTTTTATAGAGAAAATAAAGGCTATCAGAAAGGGACTTTGCTCAAGCACTCCTTCCCTCTGCAGTACAAAATATTTGCTTCCACTCCCATCTCTGTCTTTCTCCTTTGTCCTTCTTGAAATCCCTGTGAATTAGCATTTGCAACTCAATTTCTGTCTCTCCAGGGCTGCGACATCTAAATTATTTCCTTTCTTTTCGGTTCTTGTGCTTGGCTTATAACTGGATCCAGTCATACCCACTTAAGATGTGAAATGCCAAAATGCCCTCTCTGGCTCTCACTCTACACTGTCTGCCTTTTTATCTCCTTCCCTGTCTTCACAGGCAAGCTTGAAGTCACTGTAATACTTCCTAACTGCTTGTGCTTTTGCGTGTGAATGAGTGAATTTTTAGAAACAGGGTCTCATGTATCCCAGGATGCACTCCAACCCGTTGTGGAGCTAGGAATTGCTAGGATTACAGGGATGTACCACACCATATCTTGTTCATGGAGTCCTGAGACTGAGCCCAAGACTTCATGCATGCTATCCAAGCACTCTATATCCCTAACCCCCAAACTTTCCTTCATTTTTAAAAGCTCTATCCACTTAACTACTTAATTACCCTTGTGAAATGGACTCAGATCACCACCTTAACACTCAAACTGCTTTTGCCACGGTTACCATTTTTGTTGTTGTTGCTGCTGTTGTTGTTTGAATTTCCAAAGCCAGTGATCACTTTTAAGTGTTTTTTTTCTCCCGGATTCTTTGGGGCTTTTTAAAAAATATATATATTATTGACTGCTCTTTGGAAACTCTATTCTTGTGTTATAATAATTATCTTTCTTTGGTCCCTCCTAATCCTCTTAGAACCCTTGTGAGATTTCTTGGCTGCTTTTGATTTATTGGTGTTCCTTAGGATTCCATCCCAAATCTCTTTTTCTCTTACTAACTGTACTTTCCCTTAAATAGTGTGTGTCTTCTGTGACCACAACTGCAGCCATCTATATATCAATGACACTCAAATATAGTCTCTACTTGTTCTGAGGGGGTTAGGATTTAAAGTCAGCATGAAAGGCAAAAATAGAACAAGTTAAAATTATCCCTTGAAATCTTTAACATTCCCTGCAAGGCACCGTACGCCATCTTGGATATATACACCATCAATCAAGAAGTCCCACACAGCCCGTCTTCCTCTGCTATTGGAACAGAAGGTTGTTGCCAGATGAAGTTGTTGGCTTGCATGTGGGGACCAAGTTACAAGAAAAATATGTTATTGGGCTTTTCGTCTTGCCAAATGCATATCGTATAGTTAATATAAGTAAGCATAAGAGATAACACCAGTCCACTGCACATATTTTAAGCCTGACTTCTTTCATGGGCTNCAAACGACAAACTGCCTATTGACTATCTTCTTTTGGATATTCTAGTCCAAGTTGTTTTAATTATATTTTTTTGAAAGCTGAAGAAATGAGATAACCCACATTCAACTTAGCAAAAGCATTTACTGTAATGATATAGCAATGTGACAAGGTTGCAGCTCACATTCATAGTCTTTGCAGATCATACTGACTGATGTCCTTGTTTCAGAGANGTGTCCTCTAACATGCTGCAGCTGACCACATCGCAGTCTGCCGGGCTGGATCCAAGGATGCTTTAAATCGGTAGACTCTTTAGTCCAAGCCTCACATCTGCCAGTAACCCCAGGCTAAATAGCTTTGTTGAGACAAGTGCAATTCATAAGTATCTTGGAAGGCGTTGCAGTTCCTTATTTGTCTTTTCAATGCTGAATTTCATCCACTGACTGTTACATCATCCTGTAGAGCATTCGCACTAGGATACCCTGAGCAATCAGCCAAGTTCAACCCCAGCATTTCCTCAATGATCAGACTGAATCTCTGACTCTGACAAGCTGGGTGTGTGCTCTGTATATTGAGCAAACATCAGAGACAAGTTTATACGGCAATGCACTTTGCCTTCTCTTTATCACATACACCAAACAGTGTAAATAATTAAAGGCTCCATGGAAGAGAACAGTCAAGCATTACATAAAAAAGCAACCCTCCTCAGCTGTGGACAGCTTTACTCCACCTTCAGCCTTCAAACAGCCTGTGTAATTATAATGGGACTGGACAACTTCCATGGTATCCTCTTTCTTCTCTGTCATTCATTATGCCTACATGGTTAGACTCTCTGTTCCTTCATTTGCTGAAGTCTGAACTAAAATGGAATATTCTCTATGGCCAATTCCTGGTTGTAGAAAGNAGGATACCTTGCATTTGGAATGTCTCTTTGTTATATTCCACTGGCTATTACATAATTTNTTTAAAAATTTGGGTGAGGGATTGTTATTGAAACATGGTCTTTCTGTGTAGCCCGGGTTGGTCAGATATTCATAACACACACTAGCCTAGCCTCAAACTTATCAAAATCTTCTGGCCTCAGCCTCCCATGTGTTGAGATTACTGGTGTGAGCCATCATATCTATCTGGACCATTAGTTACAGGACTGCATTGCTGTCTTTTCTTACTGTAAAGTGGGCCTCTATCTCTGAACTGTTCTTCCCTTTACCAAACAATAAAATACAATTTACAGTCAGATAAAATCACCTTTATGTTGAAGAGATATTCCATAAGGCTAAAATTATAGGCAGGTGGNTCTTCTGTTACTGTCGTACTCACTGTGGTCTTTGCAGTGTAATAGATAAACTTCCAAAATAAAAATTAAACAAGATTAAAATTATTTGTGCCCATCACAATCAGAATCAATTGTAATCGTTAAAAACTTANAGACAGCAGTCTTCACCTTATAATAAANAGTATCATATAGATGATAATACATTGTGTCTTCTTAACTCAAATAGCAAAAATGTAGCAGAAGGAAGGTGATCTGCCATCTCCTTATCGACAGGCAGCCAGTGCTTATCTCAAGTTCAAGGCCTGCCTGAGCTACAAGGTGAGTCACTGTGGGAAGGGAAAGAAAGGGTAAGGGAGGTGAAGTGAGGGGGGAGGGGATGGAAGGGAAGGGAGGGCAGGGGGGATGGAGGGGAAGGAAAGGAAGAAAAAGGAAGAGAAAAAAGAAAAAGTAAGAGAAATAGAAAAGGGAGGAGAAGAAACACAATATGTTTGGATTGTNTTATTCCATCACCTGTATTCACAAATTTGAAAATGTGAATTTTCAGTCTCCATAACAGTGCAAAGATGAAATCATCACTGTGCTACTTGGTTTTTACATCAACTTGACACAACTTAAGAACAATCTGAGAGGAGAAAACCTTGACTGAGAAGATGCCTCCACAAGATCTGGCTGTAAGCAAGTCTGTAGGCATTTTAATTAGAGATTGATGGAGGAGTGTCCTGCCCTTTGTGGGTGGTGCCACCTCTGGGTTGCTTGTCTGGGTTTTATAAGAAAGCAGACTGAGCAAGTTACGCTGACCAAGATAGTAAGCAGATAAACCCCTCCATGGCCTCTACATCAGCTCCTGCCTCCAGGTTCCTGCCCTGTTTGAGTTCCTATCCTGACTTCCTTCAATGATGGACTACATTGTAGAAGTGTAAGCCAAATAAACCCTTTCCTCCCCAATTTGCTTTCGGTCATGGTGTTTCATCACAGCAATAATAAACCTAACTAAGACAATCACTACTTCCATTTTATAGAAATACACACCCCAAGGTTCAGATACGGTGACTGCCCCAAATTAACATCAACTATATGATGGGAGTGAAGCTTGCCCCACAACTTCTTGACTCCAGGCTGGTGATCTTATGAAATAATGCACATGAAGGGGCAAGGGTCTTATCATTGTTATTTATTTTGAGATGGCTCAAAGGGAAGCATTGCTTCACTGCAACACTTGATTTACTCCAAATTAAATCTCCACAAAGGGTTCTGGGGCTGCAGGCTGAAGTTCTCTTAAGGCACATCATTATAGCATACCAGTATCAACACATAATTCAATCCTGTAATTGCAATTAATTCCTACTAGGGGGAATATCATGTACAGTATTAAAGAAAATAGATGATTATTGAACACGAGCAACAAGTCCTTCTAAAAGTGACCGTGTCCCCTGGGACGTGCAAACTGATCTTGTCTCATGCACTCATGGCATTTTCTTCTCCTGGATGGTGACTGCAGACTCCTGCAGGGAAGACATCTTGCAGTGACTACCTAGGGACTCTAACCAGGGCCCTGATAGCACAGGGCAATTGAACCTACACTTTGCACAGTTTATGAGAGAGGAGAATCAATGAGATTTGGAGGCCAGCCTGGGTTACCGTATGAGACATTCCCCAACTCCCTTCCCCTGCAAAGTATACTAGGACTCTTCCAACCAATCCCAGGTTGAAAAAAAAAGCACTCTGATATTACCAGACCATTGCTAGAATGAACCTTTCAAAACATTTAGTTCCTCTGGCAAATTTGAAAGATAATTTATAGTTCTAAAATATCCCCCAAGCGCTTGAAAGAGAAAAATATCCCTCAAAATAAAACCTAGACAATGTTCACTAAATACTCTGATAAACTGTTCAGATTGGAATTTTCTCATGTATGATACCCTAGTTCAAACTAGACCCTCAAAAATGAGATCCTTGACCCAAATATAGTAGCTCAACCTGTAATGTCAGCTTTTGGTGACAGAAGCAGGCTCACATATTTTTGGCCATAGTGGGCTGGCCACTAGTGAGTTCCAAGTCAGCCTGGGCCAAAAAAATCCAACAATAAAAGGCAGTAACAACAACCCAAAGAGTAAGAGCCTCAACCCACAAACTCCAGTCCCATCATGTGCCAGTTTGAATGCAGCCGCTCCCACAAGCTCATGGGAAGTGTGGCTTTGTTGGAGTAGGCGTGGCCTTGCTGGAGGAAGTGTGTCACCGTGGAGGCGGGCTTGTGGGGGGCAGTCTCATATATGCTCAAGCCACGCCCAGTATCTTAGGCCACTTCCTGTTGCCTGGGGGATCGTCTAGCTCCTTCTCCACTTTCGCNCCTTCTCCAGCACCCTNCCTGCTTGTATGCTGCTCTGTCCTGCCATGATGATAATGGACTGAACCTCTGAACTGTGAGACACTCAAGTAAATGTTTTCGTTTATAAGAGTTGCCGTGGTCATGGTGTCTCTTCACAGCAATAGAAACTGGCCGTTTCTGTTGGTTACAACAGAGAGCCTGGAACTTGCCCTTCCAGATTNGACTAGATTCACACTTGCAGCAACACTTGTTGATTTCTGAGTGCAGTGGTTATTAGGTATGTGCTGCCACACCTGGTTTGCAGTATCATTTTCTTAAAGACTTAATTTCTTTGTAGAAAAAAATGGCTTACAGAAAATCGAGCAGTTAGCACGGAATTTCCACATACCACAGACAGAATTTCACCAAAATTGATGAACCAGTCTTGATATATCATTATTAACAGAAGTCCATAATTTACATTTGGGTTTATTCTTTGGCTCGTTTGGTTTTATGGGTTTTGTTAGACGCATGACATCATGCAGCTGTGATTAGAGTATCGCATTATAATCTCATGACTCTTATAAGTTTCCTGTGCTCCACATTTTCACTCTTCCTCTTTTACTACCCTGGCAAACTGGAAACCAGTGATTTTTTTAGCATCTCTCTAGGCTTGCTTGCCANTTGCTTTATTCTGTTACACAATTAGGTAAATGCTACACACATGCGATTTCAAGACAGTTTTTCTTTTCTTCTTCCCTCCTTCTCCTCTTCCTCCTCCTCCTTCTCCACATCTCTCTGTTTTCAGTGATAGAATTCAGGGCTTCACACAGGCCAGTCAAGCATTTTACCTGTGAGGTACATCCCGAGCCCTGAAAATGACTTCTAATGTAACACTTTGTATGTGTAACCCCAGTTTTCTTTCATTTTATGCCTCAAGAAACCAGAAAAAAGGACCTAAAGAAAAAAGAAAAAAAAGGAGACATTTCAAATTCTAGGAGGTCCTGTGTGAAATATGTACATCCAGACAGGTGTGGTGGCACATGCNTGTACTATCAGTATTTAGGAGGCTAAGGCAGAAGGATTGTCATGAGTTCAGTCCCACTTTGGCTTTGAAATGAGTTAGTTAAACATACTTAACAAGATTGTTTCAAACTACACACACACACACACACACACACACACACACACACACACACACAG
>LZPO01097295.1:60351-76819 GCA_001675575.1 Neotoma lepida | reverse complement strand
TGTGTACAAATTATTCATGACCCCCCCCCCAAAAAAAACACCCACACACATTACATTCAGTTGTGTGACACAGTTAAAGAAGTGTGGTCTGGCATTACCCAGGCTACATGTACTAGCCATCTTGGTTATCAGTAGCCGTCTTGGTTATCAGAAACTGCTCGGTTCTAGTAATGGTTCATCCTATACTGTGTCATTACTACACTTTATTTCAACATGTTGGTGTAAAATCACCTCTCTTTGCAAAAAGTGAGTTTAGTACATAAGAAACAAGGCCGCCATCATATAACCTATACCACTATACTTCTATTTTTATTATTAGTTATCGCTGTTCATCTCTTGTGCCTAATTTATAAATTCAACTTTATTACAAAATATGTATATGGAAAAACATACAGATGGTCCCTAAATTACAGTGGTTTGATTTACTATTTTTTTCAGCTTTGCAGTGGTGAAAAAGTTACATACATTCAGTAGAAATGCCCTGTGAATTTAAATTTTTGATCTTTTTCCAGGCTGAGTCTNTGATTTGATACTTTCTTATTGGGTAGTGGCAGAGCCACAGTTCCCACTCAGCCACAGGTCACAAGGGGAAGCATATGGGCTGAGCTGTGATGGTTAGTGAGTGAGGTGTATTAAGTGCACTGTCACCTTTGGTGTAAATTCATTCTAAGTTTATCAAAGTATAACCCTATTGTAAATCAAATGTCATGTCTATATAATCATGTGCTATATATCATTTTGGTCACCCACAGACAACATATACAATCGCATAAGATCAGATTGAAGGTACGAAATTTCTACCATCTAGTGTTTGTTGTGTGTCTTTTCCATGTTTGACAGACAAATGCCTCTGTGTTACAGTTCTCTACAGTGTGGTGGAAGGGAAAGAACTGACTCCTAAAAGTTGTCCTCTAACTTCCTCATATACTATGGAAACCCACCTGCATCATATACACATACATTGTACACGTGCAGCAATGATGAATAAAATAGTCTTAAAGGAAGTACGTTCTTTTACAACAGTAATCCCTCTTGAAGATGTTATGCTAGGTGAAATAAGCCAGACACAAATATTACGGCTTTTACTCATATGAATTACCAAGATAGTTCAGTTCCTTCAGAAAGAAAGTAACATGGGTTCTGGGGACTGGAGGTTTAGCAATGGGACATAGCTGTTTCGTGGATGGTATTTCCTTGGGGAAGATTAAATTGTTACGGAGGAAGATGACAGTATATTTACATGACAGTGTGAATGTACTTAATACACTGAATAGTACATACTTAAAATGCTATTCTTGTCAAAATTTTTTCCTCTATCATAATTTAAGTTTTTAAATACTTGAAATAGTGTTAATGTTAGATATATTGTATTATAGTTTTTTTAAAATAAAAAGTGTCAGTCACACATAGTGGTACATACCTATAATCTCAACACTCAGGAGGCTGAGACGGGTGGATCAAGAGTTTTGAGTCAGCTTGGACTGCATAGAATGGACCTTGTCTCAAAAGTAAAAATAAAATAAAAAATGAAAAATGTTTCTGGTGAACTCAGGTGTAGTGATGCGTGTCTTAAATCCCAGCACTGGCAGCATAGATGCAGAAGAAGACTGCTGTATTTTGAGGCTAGCCTGCTCTATGTTCTGTGCCAGCCGGGGAATAAAAGAGAATATTTCCTGGTGAAAAGTTTATTCGAAGTATCTAGTCAGTTAGACATATTGAGATGACTCAAAGGTTGGACGCAAATGGTCACATAATGCTCCAAAATAATGAATGGATTTGGAGGGTTTGTGTAAGAAGCTTTTGAAGTGGTGATTGATGTCTCAACTATAGACTTCTGAAGGATTGTATAAAACAGTTAATGATTTATGACCATTAATATATTTCTTTAAAAAGATTTCCTTTTGAAATTAAGCATGTGTGTGTGGTATATGCCCCTGTGTGCAGGTGCCTGAAGAGATCAGCGCTCCCCTGGAGCTGGGGTGACCAGCTATTGTCACCCACCTGATGTGGGTGCTGGGAACCGAGCCGGCTCCTCTGCAACAGCAGTATATGCTCTTAACAGTCGCGCCAATCTCTTCAGCCCCATTAAAGTTTTTTATTATGTATGTGAGTGTTTGCCTGTTTGTATGTCTGTACACATGTATGTGCCTGGTGCCCCCAAGAGCCAGAGGAAGGCTTCAGATCCCCTAGGACTGGAGTTACAGATGATTGTGAACTTCAATGTGGATGCTGGGAATCAAACTGAGGTCCTCTGGAAGAGCAGTTAGTACTCTTAACCACCGAACCATCTCTCTAGTTCTGGCCATTAGTATCCCGAATGTACTTACAGCATGTTCATGTGACAAGCACAGCAATTAGGAAGCTGTATCTATGTCCTCCCCCACCCCCCATTGCCCTTATGTCCCATGATCAGTATATTATTTGACAGTCATCTGGGCAGATCTCATCCTAGCTCAACCAGGGCTTGACACTGCTGCTTCTTTAACATTGTCCCCAAGGACTCCAAACCCCACCCTCTTGGACGAAACCCAAAGAGTAGCTACAAAATGCATCATAAGCAGTCTTACTAGAAGCAGTGTCTGGAACAAGGTGAATTATGTGACCTTCTAACTCCAAACCTCTGTTTCTATGGCCTAGGAACATTTTTTTGACCCAAGGTTATGAAACACATTAANCTCAGCTTTATATTCTGATTGCTTGTCTGAGTGTCTGCAATGAATAAAATACATANCAAAGATGCATGCCTTGTGATTTTTAGGAGCACCAAGATTTCCTGTGCAAACCTGAGCGGTAGATGAAACCTGTCATTGATGTACTTCCATTTTTCCTCATTCTGTTGTCAGAGCCTACAAAATGTCCTATGATGACCCACAGTTTCTGCCTTACATTACTCATGGAAGTACCACAAAGTAAATAACTCAGCGTTCCCTATTCTTTCCTTTCTTCCCCTAAAAATCCTACCCACGTGAAATCTTGCTTTGACAAAGCTGATTTCCATTCACACAGATGCTGTTCAGACTTCCAATTTCCATAGATTTTTGTCAGCAGCAGCTTCTGTCCTGTGGACAGGAGCACACATGGACTTGGCCTTAGCAGGAAGCACAGAATGTCTGCGTCTCCAATGTCATATTCATTGACAACCTTTAGCTCCTTAAACATTCTGTGTCCTCAGGCTGTTTTCTTAGGGTGTCTGTGGAAGGATTCTAAGTGACGGTCTTTATCCAAAGCTTGGTACCTAATGTTATATTTTGGGGCAAAAGGAGGTAAACAGCATTTGCAAATCTTATCCTCAACTGAATGCTTTTCAAACCATCTGTGATGAAAGATCAAGATTTTTATTTCCAATCTGTCATAGACATACTTTTGTAAAAAAAAAAAAATGCTAAAAATGAGTTACTAGAAAAAAATGAATTTAAGATGTCCAAAACATAGGAAATATAAGCCCCAATTTTTATTAGATTTGACAGACATAAAATTGCTATGTTGTGTTGCTTAAAAGTTTCTAGCCACTGATTTTGAATTTTGGTCCTCATCCCCTTGCACACACCCCAGCCCCAATTATAACCTCTCATCCCAGCCTGCTTATCTGCCTCCACCTCGTTCCCACAGTCAAACCTTCTCCAGGAAGAAGCTGGAAGGCTTAGAGCATGTGTATTCTGGCCACTGAAGGAGTCAGTTGGGATTCACACACATCTGCCATCTCCAGATCTACAGGAAGTTGATCCTTTTACATACACTACTTCCCAGTGTTTTGGAGAGTAATCAGGTCTGCAGGAGTCTCATGTATGCCTTTCTTGGAAATGTGTCATTGTTTAAGGCCAGATAGAGCCCCCATTCTTAGGTTGTTTTTTACATAATGAAGAGCCATTCATATACACATGCTCTGCACTCTTGTGAAGCCAGCAGGAGGTGAACTTGACAACCTGAGACCAAAGTTCTCAGTATGTGTGCCAAGTGTGTCTCCGTTGTGCAGCCGCTTGACGAAGAAGAAGTAAACACGCTTTACAAGACTGGGAAGAAAAGCTTTATGGCTTTGACTGTTTTCCATTACTGGAAAATTTACATGCTGGAAAGTAGCAAAAACCAGTGCAAAAGAATAAACAGCCAGTGCACTTGAAGGGCTTGTTTCTTTCAGGAATCAGGAGGGAAATTGAGTTTTATTAGCTGTTTCATTAAGTTTTACTTTGAAGAAAAGCAAACAGTGAAAGCGTGTGTGCAGCATCTGATGAAAGGGTTTCATTCTACACAGCTCTGTGTAGAACTCATTAATGTAACAGTAACAGGAAGGCTTGTCTAGCGATTGAAGGATAATTTTACCCATTTTAGTCTATTTATAAGTTCTGACACAGTTTATTTAATGTATTCTAATCTTTAAATCACCATGTGTACTAAACTAATATATTTAATCTGTCTTTTCAGTGACATTTTGCAACAAATATCTACAGCATCTGCTAAGGCAATTAGTATATGAATTTTTTAAATCAGATTTAACACTTTAAGTAAGATAATACTGCTGGATGTTGGTAACTTGGAAAATTCCTGAAAGTAAATAATTTCTTCTTGGTTAAATTCCTAATTGTAAATCTTTCATTGCATGCACTACAAGTATACCTTTAAAAGAATCTAAACATATGTGCTAGTATGATTCAATATCTAAAATCTAATAGAATACTTAACAATATTAAATATTTTTCCCCATAGGGTGAATTTAGTCCTGCTTGATACCCATCATTCTCACTGGGAGAATTTTCCTAATTGTTGCTTTTTCCATTTCAAGATGAGATGTTGATAAATAACAACTCAAATTTGTTTGGCCTGGGGGAAAAATGTATTCCTATTTCATTTGTTAGTTGTNTTATAGTGGTATATGGCTGATTAAACTAGATCTCTAGCTCAGTTGATGATTATTCAACTATTNTAAGTTAGGTGTTAGATGGTCTTAAAGTTGTTTTTTTGTTTTTATAAATTTATTATTATTTGTGCATGATGAGTGTGTGTGAGCATGCATTCCATGGCATGTGTGTGGAGGTCAGAGGATAACTCTATGACATCTGTTCCCTTCTTCTATGTTTACATGGTCTTGGGGATCAAATTCAGTTACTGGGCTTGCATGGCAAACGCCCACACCACTGATCCATCCAAACACCCCAGCTACAGTCTTTAGAACCAGACAAACTTGGTTCTAACCTTGATCCTGCCCTGAACATAGAGACTGTGAAACTCTAAGCAAATCATTTCTGTTATCTAGGCCTACACTATAATGAGATGGCTCAGTGTGCAAAGGTGCCTGGCTCCAAGCCTGATAACCTGAGTTTCATCCCCAGGACCCATATGGATAAAGGAAAGAACTGAATCTTTCATGTTGGTCTCTGACTTACACACACATATGCCCTATAACATGGTGCTCCTATACACAGAAGCATGTGTGTGCATGTACACACACACACACACACACACACACACACACACACACACGAGAGTGTAGTAAGGTAGAAATAATAATGTCTAATTTAGAATACTATGATGATTTAAATTAAATGGGTGCTCATAGGCAGATAGTAGCCAGTGATAGCATATTGAACGTTACTTTTGTCTCTAAAAAGATTATCAGTCATTTCAGTTAAACTAATATAGCAGTGAATTTGAAAAGTAAATGTGTACCAGCTTGTACAGCTTGAGCAGCTCTCTCACCTCTTCACACGCCCTGGTCAGCTGATCTAGNGGTAGCTGCTTGCAACTCTCCTTGGCTTCTTTTGAAAACTTTTTTGGTGGTGCTGGGGATCAAAATCAGCATCCCTGGCAGGCAGGCATTCCTTCTGCCATNGAGTCCCCTTCAGCCCCTTTCCTGCTTCTTTTGGTCCTCAGCTCCACATGCTGTGGATCTTATGGCCATAGCTTTCTCTGATACCNTGTCGGTACTGCCTGTTAAATCATTAAGTAGGCTATGTATGTATACATTCAAATTCCTTGTAACTCGGAATTTAAAAGCTAGAATTAACAACAACAATAGAAACAACAAAAGCCTTGTACTACATACGGTATTATAGGAGGCTGAGGCAGAAGAATCATGAATTAGAGGCCAGCCTAGGCTGTCTAATGAGATGCTGTCTCCAAACAAACAAACAAACAAACAATCCAAAATCAAAAACCAAAAACAACTTCTATTTAATTTTAATTTTCGCACAAAGACTGTCTTATTTGTTCGCAAACACTGTCCTGTTACTAGACTTTGCTCTGTGGAATCTCCTTTTCCACCTGGTAAGTATGGCAGAGTGATTCTGTTATNATGCCAATTAAAATACATTTATTTATCTATCATTTTGTGTGTGTGTGTTTGTGTGCATGCAAACCTCTGCACTGTGCCTATTTGACAGCACAAGTGTGTAGAGGTCAAAGGCCAACTCTGTGGAGTCGGTTCCCCTCTTTCCCCTTTGTGGGTCCTAGAAATCGAACTCAGGCTGTGCAGCTGGCCACTCATATGTGCATGATGTCATTTTTTTCACATCTCCTTCAAAAGGCAGGGACCCAGGTCCTCTGGTCTTCTTAACTGTCTCCTTTTGGACCTCACTCAAAGCTTGAGCAGAATCTAAAGTGAACTTNAGTTTATAATATACTCTCCCTTTAGATTCTTAGCTCTGTCATGAGAACAGCTCAGGTTGCTAGCCTGAAGATGGGACCAGTCCACGTCACACCCACTGCAGCCATCAGACCAGCCAGCCCCAGCTACCTTTGGTTGCTTGTATAAGCAGTCATTGTGGACGTTAACTAAGCCTGTTCTCTGGTAGCACAGTGACCAATTTGTAGTCCTAGGAAGTAATGGAGTTGTTTGAGTCGCTAAACTTAGACTGGTTTATTATTTAGCAATACCTCACTTGTGGTCCTCTTTATGTCACAGCTTGATCCCAGGCTGTATCTTTACAGATGTGTACAGTTGTTAGAGTGATATTCTTTAGACAATTACAACTGACTAATACTATATTTTTCTGACCCTGAAGACTTCAGTGTCCATTTCTTCCTACAGTTCTGTCCACACACTGACAGCTTAGAATGAAGAAATGCTGTGTGGCCTTGTTCAAAGATCCTCCCAGTTTTCACTAGTTAGGGATTGTTGAGGCATTCTCCAGTTCTGTCATTTTCAGACTGCACTGGATTGTGTGTAACTGAAAATGTAGAGAGAAAGTGTGAACAAGAGGAATGATGTCTGGCTGACCCGTGATATCTGTGGAGATGTGTTCCAGGACCCCCATGGATTCCAAAATCTACCGTCCTAGTCCTTCGTGTAAATGGTACAGTGTATATATCCCATGCATTCTCTGTATTCTTTAGATCATCTCTAGATTACTTATAATACCCAAGACAGCATGAATATTCTAATTTTTATGCCATGTTGTTTGGAGAATAGTGACATGAAGAAATTCTGCCAGTGTTTGGTGTGTGCTCAGTATTTCCTTCTGTTTTCAGTTCTAGACTGATTGAATGGAGCACCAACTCTGGATATTGTGAGGACTGCAAATTTTAACTCTTGAAATGAAACCCAATCATTATTTGAATCTTCCTGAAATTTGTTTTAAAACATGTAAATGAGTGCAAAATAGTCCCCATTCCTGTAAATCCATTTCAGGTAGTTAAAAAAGGCAGACCAGGGGTGGAACATTTGTACAAGGTTCAAGCCTCTATACAAGGTTGGGGGAGGAATCCCTACGGTTCCCAATAGTTTTCTGTATTTTGAATCTATTTAATTTCTGAGCTGAGTGTGGTAGTTCACTCCTGTATGTGAAAGGCTGAGGCAGGAAGAGCCTGAGTTCGAGACCAGCTTGAGCTGCATAGTGAGACCATNTGTGAAAATAAAACAAAATGTTTAATTGCTGTGTATTCTGTACCTTTTAGTGTTATTAGATAATTTTCACTAAAGCTAGAAAGCCACCAGTTCAGAGGTGAATGCAGTATCTAAAGCCTTAGAGCTTCTAGTTAAGTTAGTAAGATGACTAAGGTAATTCCAGCCCAGGTGCTGATATTCACCGTAAGTTTGTCCTTCGGCCACAGGCAGTGAAGAATTACCGAGGACACAGTGTCAAAGCAGACTGCTGCACTACATTATCGATAAAACGCATCAGGAAAGAATTGAAACATTTCAGCAGTCCAGAAGACACTAAAACCGAACCAAAACAACAAAAGAGCCTTCTTTTTGAAGTTGGTTCTAAACTAAATAATCACATTGTGAGGCCACACCACTGAANNACACATCCAAACTATCTCAAACAAATACAGAAATCCCAGTTTCGCTAGGCTCTGTGGCACAAGCCTTCATCCCAGCACTTGGGAGGCAGAGGCAGGTGGATCTCTGAATTTGAGGCCAGCTTAGTCTACAGAGTGAGGTCCAGGACAGCAAGGTGTACACCCTGTGTCAAAAATAACAACAGCAAAAGAAANCTTAATTTCCCCTCTCTTATGGATATTGTTAGAGGCCAGTACAGTAAAGGAAATTTTGAAAGATGCACTCGCAAGTAATGTTAATAAACATTAATAATATGCCAGGTGACATAAAAAGCTACATAATTTGGATCATTGTTATGTGGACCAGCTTTTCACTTCAAATAAATACATACCTTAGAAACATCTAAATTACAGCGTAAGTTAGGATTCCTTAAGGGAATGCTGGGAAGAATATCAATGCTCTATAAAGAAGTACCAAAAAAAAAAAATCACAGTGTATGGGACATTGAAATAAATGGTCAGCTCATGCTTTGGAACAAGTAAGGGATGGAAACCTGCACGAAGTTCTGTTTTGATGGGGTAACTGAAGTACCAGAAGGTGTGATGGCTTTACACCAGAAGTGGTAAGAACCCTGAGGGAGCTCCAACCGTACATGTTTTATTCACAGAGAAACAGCTGTCCAGTAGTTTGTCTGTGAATTCCAGGGTCTTGTGTGTACAAGTGGAGATCCCAGAATCATCCAAAGCTGCACTTGCAAACATCCACGTGTAAAGGAAAGGACTGGATGTAGTCTTCCAATTCCCTGTTACAGTTAGGGAACTTTCTTGAAAGTTAATGAACAAGTGTCCTTGTGGTATATCTGGGTCTGGTGGTAGATGCTTCCCANTTTTCTGAGAAACCACCTCACTGATTCCCACTCCCACCAGCAGCGGATGAGTGTTCCCCTTGCTCCGCATCCTCTACAGCATGAGCTGTCACATGTGTGTTAATCTTAGCCATTCTGACAGGTGTTTTGATTTTCATTTCCCTGATAGTTAAGGATGGTGAACATCTCCAGAAGTATTTCTTGGCCATTTGAGATTCTTCTATTGAGAATTCTCTGTTAGCTCTGTAGCCCATTTTTTAATTGGATTATTTGGTTTGTTGATGTCTTGTTTCTTGAGTTCTTTATATATTTTGTCGATCAACCCTCTATCAGATGTGGGGTTGGTGAAGATCTTTTCCCATTCTATGGGCTGCCATTTTGTTCTATTGACCGTGTCCTTTGTCTTACAGAAACTTCTCAGTTTCATGAAGTCCCATTTACTAACTGTTGATTTTAGTGCCTGTGCTATTGGTGTTCTGTTCAGGAAGTTGTCTCCTGTGCCAATGCATTTGAGATTATTTCCTACTTGCTCTTTTATCAGGTTCAGTGTATCTGGATTTGTGTTGAGGTCTTTGATCCACTTGGACCTGAGTTTTTTGCAGGGTGATAGATATAGGTTAGTTTGCCTTCTTGTACATGCTGACATCCAGTTGGACCAGCAGCAACATTTGTTGAGGATGCTTTCTTTTTCCCGTTGTATAATTTTTGGCTTCTTTGTAGAGATTCAGGCGTCCATAGGTGTGTGGATTTATGTCTTCAATTGGATTCCATTAATCCACCTGTCTGTTTTTTATGATAATACCATGTGGTTTTTGTTGCTATAGCTCTGTAGTTTGAAATTGAGGATGGTGGTACCTCCAGGGGTTCTTTTATTGTACAGGATTGTTTTAGCTGTCCTGGGTTCTTTGTTTTCCATATGAAGCTGAGTATTGTTCTTTCAAGGTCTGTACTTGCTCAACTATGTTCATGGCAACTTTATTTGTAATAGCCAGAACCTGGAAACAACCTAGATGTACCTCAACCGAGGAATGGATAAAAAATGTGGTACATTTACACTATGAAGTATTACTCAGCTGTTAAAAACAAAGACACCAGGAAATTTGAAGGCAAATGGATAAGAATAGAAAAAATAATCCTGAGTGAGGTAACCCAGACCCAGAAACACAAACATAGTATGTACTCACTCATAAGTGGATATTAGCTGTAAAATAAAGGATAACTATGCTACAAGCCACAGACCTAGACAGACTAGGTAACAAGGGAGGTTCATGGGGGTACACATGGATTTCCCTGGGAAGGGGAAATACAAGAGATTTTATGAATTGACTGAGGGGGAGCGGGGATGGGAACATGAGCGATCAGGTTGAGGGGGACAGAAGGGAAGGGTACTGAAAGAGACTACTGGAATGGGGGTACATTTTGGGGTCAGGTAAAAACTTGGCACAAGGGAGTCTCCCAGAAATCTATAAGAATGACCCCAGCTAAGACTCCTAGGAATAGTGGATATGTAGCCTGAACTGGACATCTCCTGTGACCAAATTGGTGCCTAGCCCAATTGTCATCAGAGAGGCTTCATCCAGCAACGGATGGAAACAGATGCAGACCCACAGCCAAACATTAGGTGGAGTTTGAGGAAACCTGCAGAAGAGGGGGAGAAAGGATTGTAGGAGCCAGAGGGGTCAAGAGCATCACAAGAAAACTCACAGAATCAACCAACCTGGGATAGGGGCTCACAGAGACTGAACCAGGGAGCCTGCTTGGGACTGGCCTAGGCCCTCTGCATATATGGGACAGTTGTGTAGCTTGGTTCTATTGTGGAACTCCTAACAGTGGGAGTGGGCTATCTCCAACTATTTTACTGGCTTTTGGGACCCTACTCCTCATACTGGGTCACCTTGCCCAGCCTTAATACATGAGGAGGTGCTTAGTCTTACTGCAACTTGATATGCCATGCTTTGTTGATATCCATGGGAAGCCTGCCCTTTCCTAAACAGAAAGGGAGGAGGAGTGGATTGAGGGGTGGGAAACAGGAGAGGGGACTGAGAAGAGAGGAGGGAGGGGAAACTGTGGCAGGGATGTGAAATAAATAAATAAGTAAATAAATTTATTCAAAAGTTTATGAACTAAGAGAATCAAAAATTAGCATTTTTGGCTTATAAATTAGTAATTAAATTAGCTAAATGAAAGAAATGTCAGCATTTCATGACAGTGTATTCATATGTTTTGGTTAAAGTGGATGGAATAAAGGCCAGATTTGTTCTCAGAAATGAGAGCTTAAGGTCTGAGGAGTATGCTTAGCAGTTAAAACACTTCTGGTTCGAGCCTTAGGACCAGAGGGTAGAGTTTGGAATTTGGATCTCCAGAAATGCATGGAAATGTGAGGTAAGCATGGTGGCCTGCCTGTGATTCCAGTCTCCAAAGGCAGAGACAGGACCCCCAGATCAAGCTGGTTAATAAACTCNGGGTTTGATTGAGAGGCCTTACCTTAGTGAATAAGGTGGAAAGTGATGGAGGATCATTTCTGATATCACTCTCAGACTTCCACGTGCCTTCACACATATATGTACACATATGTTGCATCCACACAAAAAGATCATGTATGCAAAATCATGCACAGTATACACACACACACACACACACACACATACACACACACACACTTAAAATGAATAAAAAGAAATATTAGGTTAAAATAATTTTCATATGTTTTGTACATGTCACAATTTTAATACTGAAGAAAAACTCACTTTTTTTTTCTTTTGAGCCAGTGTCTCACTATGTAGTCCAGGCTGGTCTCAAGCTCGCATCCTCCCTCCTCAACCTCCAGCATTCTGGGAACAAAAATTAAGACAAGTAGAGCAATGTCCTCTATGTAAGGAAATGTTGTGTTGTGAATTGGAGTATTTGATTTTAGTTGTGTTCACTTTTGAAAAAGATATAGTTTNGTATTTTTATTAAGATGTGTTGTGTCTATGTATGCCACATGTTGTGTGAAGGTATGGAGGCCAAAAGAGAGTTCCGGATCCTGTCAGATGTGAGCCATACAAATAAGGGTGCTGGGAACTGAACTCAGGTCATTTGGAAGAGCAGCAGGTGATCTTAACCACTGGACCATCTCTCCNGTCCCCTCATCATTTGTTTTTAGTTGAGGTTTAAATGTAGTTCAGGCTGGCTGTCAGCCCAAGATTCCCCTGCCTTTCCTTCCTAACATGACAAGATTGCAGGCACACACCACCACCCCAGCCTTCTTGTTCGTAATTCATCAATATCGTCAAAGAATTTTTCATACTTACATTTGTCAGGGAAAGTAAAGGAAGATCTATTCGGTTTGCTGCATGATGGTACTGTTCAAGTAGACTTCAGATTAGAATTAGCCAGTTCTGGTTAATGATGAGAAAGGCTTTTCCATCATTTGGAGAGATAAATATTCCTCTCTCTAGAGTCATTGCATGGGGCTGTGGAAGAAATAGTGGCCACCTCAACAATCATAAGTATAAAGGAAAGATAGGTAAGGTTTTCACAATATTCCACACAAATATTACCAAATTCCCACCAGTACACCCTGCTGCACTGTTCAGTGTGAAGTTTTATGTGTGTGAAAAGGGGTAAGCAATGAACTGAATCATGGCAATCTAGATAGCTGAGGCAAGAATGTTAGCTCTGACAGGTCCCGGATTCTCAGCTAAGAGATTTCAGGGACTGGAGTNAAGAGTCAGGACTGGCAGTGAAAATGTAGAATGAAACGCAGTAATTTATGTGCTTACTGAAACATTGATTAAAACAATTAGAAACAGCCAGGAGTGGGGAAAAAATAAGGCTTAAGGAAATAAAATTACCAATTGGGCAGATGTGATGGGGTGGAGCTCTGCTCTGTCCTGTGTACTAGTGGTATAGAGGATAGAGTCNAGCAATGGGGTCAGGGTCTGGAGGGTGGTGACCCTGCCTGACTGGGACTAGGTAAGTAGCTGTTCCGATGGCCTCTGGAGATGTAGATGACCTAAAGGCCTGGAAGAGAAATAGGTTGTTCTAGCTATTTCTAGCTTACTGGTGTAGACTGATCAAAATAAATGAACACTTGAAAGCTGCTGCCCTTTGGAAAAACCCCATTCACTGGTGGTTACTTCATTTCAGACTCTAAGTGTTTTGCACGTGTGAATATGCCTTGTTGAGACACTGGTAGGGAATAGTAGTTGCTAGTATCATTGTGCAGATGAGGAAACAGCTCACATGTTTTAGTAGTGGTTCTAGGGCATGGACTCAGGTTGTTTGGTCTTAGAGTCTGAGTACTGAACCCTCTGCTGATCTCTTTCTCAAATCTGTAGTGACACCAGCCACCAGCCTCCTGAACTTTCGCCTTCAGGCTTAACACAGAGGGTTACTCTGGGACTTGCGTGGACGATGTGGCTCACAGTGGATGCTGCACTCTGGGGCCGTCTCTAAGGCTGTGGCACAGATATCTCTGGTCTCCCTCTACTGTTTTTTGTAGGAAAGCTGGAGAATATAGTTTAATCTTCTAGCATTGTCACNTGTGCTCTGTAGTTGCCCATTATCCATGTAGCTGTACTTTATGGTAGCTATAGTCGCATATGGTAATTGAAATAAAAATTTAAGTTAAATCAAATTAAGAAGTTTGGTCCCCTAGTTGGACTAGGTGGTTTCATGTAGTGACTGCCTACTTCTCAGATAGGGCAACGAGTAGTTCCATCATCAAATATGTTTGCTGGACAAAGACATTCTCATGGGTCTGCTCCCCGCCCCCCAGGTCAGCTGAATCACAAGCCAGAGCTCCATTCCTATTGGTCTTTAGCTCCTGTGGCTGCCATACTCTCTGACCTTTCTGCTTGTTGGCTGCAGGACTCTCTTCTCTCCTATTGAGAAGAATGCTAACAAGTGAATAATGACGTTGGGAGNGATCACTAGTTGCTTATTCATGTTAAATTTTTGCTTTCATTAAGGTGTTTTTGTGTTCCTGTTTTCCTTACTCTTCTCATCTTGTCCAGGGAGTATAATAACTCCCAGTGGAGTTCTAAAACTCTCCTGCACGGCAGCTTGGCATACTTTGTTCTTCTTGGTGACATGGAGCTCTTGTGGCCTAACACCCTGCTTGCATGTTAAGGATCGTCAGTGTTTGTTTAATTGGATTCTTATGCCTAAATTTAGGGTTTTATTTTTACGTGTGCTAAGTATTATCTCATTTTGCCTGTTATGACTTGTTTTCGTTAATCCTTGACCTGCGCACTTGACAAGCCCTTGTTATTATTGTACAAGGTTTTGATAAGCAGACCCTTGGAGGCTAAAAAGGTCCCATCCAAAGCTCCTTTTGAAGACTGCTTTCTGATGAGCATGTGCTTTACAAGCGTGAGTGTCCTAGGCCAAGTGGGTTAGAATGCTTTCCAAAGCCGGTAGTCAGGTGACCAGCACAGCTCTGGAAATCACNAGAAATGAAGGGCCTGACACTGTTTACTGTGTAGAAAATGGAGTCTGTTGCAGGTATTTAAAGCACTGTGTTGAGGGAGCAGTGCTGATGAGGAGCATTGACTGTAGGGAGGGACATTATCAAGGTTAGTTATGAAATGGTGTGTGTTAGTGTATTTGGGAGAACACACATAAATACCACATAACCAAACAAGGGGTGGGGGCAACTATNGGGGATTTCCATTCTTTTGACCACAAAACTAAGTGAGCCAAAATACACTGGGAATTAAACNAAGTAGGGTTAAGTTTTCATTAAAGGCTGTGCTGTGCATTCACCACTCTTGGTTGCCCTGGCAACGGGGCTCCTTCGCATGCTAATGACATTCTAATGAGAAAAAAACACACATGCAAATGCAGTAAGTAGTAATTAGAGGCAGAGCCATACATGCAATAGTGAGCCCCACCTTGAGAACGTCTGGGAGGAGCTGGCAAGGGTTTGTATTGGAGACAAAGAGGTGGCACAAGAAGGCATTTGAGTTGAGCAGAAAGGGTTAAATTGAGTATGCTCACAGCGTAGTCCAGCATGTGTGACCTGCAGATGCCTCTTCTTTCCCTGGCAGAATTTAGTCAGTCCGAAGCCTTGTGGTTGTAGGTCCACATTGTTTCAACTGTTCTACCTGTTGGCATCACTGTAGGGAAAGAATCTTAGCTGTATTCTGGCTAAGCTTTGGAGCTCATGTGGCATGCTGCTGCTTGGATTTCTATCTCTGCCCACACCAGGCAGGGCTGGACCTGCCCAGACAAGGCAGTAGGACCAGAGATGTAGCCAAAAGTCTGTGAAGAGAAGAGAGAGAGAAGACAATTCTGTGTTCCTTTAGACAAGTAGGGCCGATGAGGGAAACTATTTGGTTGATATAAGTGTAGTTGACTAGTAATGCATGCTGTCAAGTCACTGGGAGTGTGTAAAGTCCTGCCTCTCACAAATGTGGCACATATTGGTTAGAATCAGAGACTACAAATCTGTGCTCAATTTCATTCTCTTCTCTCTATTTCATTTGTTCGGCTCTTTTGTTTTTATTGCCGTATGTCTGCCAGTATGTTTTTGTAGAAATGGCTAGAAAACACATTTCCTGCTTCCTATTATCCCCAATTCTTTGGTCTTTTTGGTGATAACGTCATCACAGATAGTTGAATAAAAATTATCAGTTTTATTATTAATTATTATTTATTATTATTATTATAAAATTATTATTGAGGTCCATAAGTTTTATGATTCATTTTCATGTCTTAATTTTAAAAGTTTACAATGAAGCACTTATCTTTTATAAAAAATTCACATTAGTATATTATTAACAAATGGAGTGATATAGTATATGATAAGTTGGGGGTATAACTCAGTGATAGAACACTTGTTTAGCAAGTAGGAGGACTGGATTTAACCTCTACCACTGAAAAAGGAAATAGAGTAAAATGTCTTTTTGTTGTCATTGTTCTAGAGATTCACTGCTGGCCTTANACATGCTGAACACAACTCTGCCACTGAACTTCACCGTCAGCCCCACATATTATAGCAAAAAATTCAAGTCACTTTAGGCATTTCTTCACTCTGACTACCAGGCCCCAAGCCCAAGCTTCGCAGAGATAAGCAGTGTTAGGAGTGAATTTCCAAGCCCCTTCTTCTGCATGTCAACTGTTTTTATAGATGATAACATACACTGCTAAGACCCGAATGGCTAATTGATGGATTGCTATGTCCCAGATATTTTTTGTACTGTTTTGTTTTTTGCATGGTGACTTGTGTACTCCTTAGAATCTGTCTTTGAAAGAAGGGGACATGAAGGCCAAGTGTAACTAAGAAGCATGTATACAGCAGCCCCCCACATTTGCATTTCAGGGAGTCTGATCCGGAGAGTGTAGTTTCTCTCACACCATGCTCTCTGATCTGGCGCTAACACTTGTATATATGTTTTCTT
>LZPO01097294.1:130669-147360 GCA_001675575.1 Neotoma lepida | reverse complement strand
TGCGCCACCACCGCCCAGCAAGGTTTTTATTTGTAATTAAGAATAAGTCCCTATTTGTCCTGTGTTAAGTCCTTGAAATTAAAAGTAAGTGCCTGTTTCTTAGATCTGATGTAACCGCTTGCAACCCCTTGTTTTTTCCCTTTCACTGTATCTTTCTAACTATGTGTAACAGCCAACTCTCTTGCCCCTGGGAACACCTTCTCTCTCCTATAAAAGGGACTTCAAGAGGTGCACCCCCAAATACAGCTTGCTCTAATTGGACAATCATGTATATTTGGTCTTCTTAAGATTCTCAGGTTTAACACACCAAGAACAGCAGCCAAGAACCTGAGTCAGGCCAAGGTTATCGTTTGTCAAAGCTTTAGAAGTTTTCATCTCTCCGAGATACATCAACTAAGACAAAACTGCTAAAATATAATTTTCTGAAAATAACAGAATCTCCGTCAATTAAAGATCCTGACCACCACCACACTTCTCTCAAAATTTGAATCCAGCAAATCGGTCTGGGCAAACCTTTAAAACCCAAGGTTAGTTCAGGTGTGAGCAGGGTTGAGTCCCATGCTCTCAGGTCATCTTCACAGCCTCACCAGGGGGTTCTGACATCAGCACCTAGATGTTGTTTTGAATTAAAATTATTTGCTGGAAAGATTTTAAGCTCAACCACTTAAACTCAACGTAAACTTTCCCTTGAAGAAAATCAAAGCCTAATTTGCTTAATTTTCAAATGTTGATTTGGTTCACTTACACCCTTAATTTTGCAAGATTCAAAGACTACCCTGAAAGGNACAATTTGCAGCATAGTTTTGAGACTATTTCTGATACTAGACAGATCCTTTGACTGTTTTTGTTTTATTGGCCTTTTGTGATTTCAGAATGCTTACTGCAGTTGGCAATGGGTTTTGCAACAGAATTCTGAGAGGAGTTAATTCTCACTGAATCATAAGCAAAAAGACCTTATACTTTTAAGAATCCCCAAAAGATATGGTATACGAGAAATTCCTAGGAAATATTCTTGGCTCCCTAGAAGAGATATTTACCAAAGAAAGTGTCATATTGGTAAGGTAAAGTCAGCATTCTTGTGAGTGGTTTATCTTAACAGTAACACTTGCTGGAGTNGAGAAAAATTAAGGTATTATGAAATAATGTTTTATATGAAAAGTGTTATCCATCCCAAGGAGGGACATATCTATAGCAGTTTTTCATGTGTGATATTTCTGGTGGTAATATATAACAAAATATAAATGTATAAATATATATATATAATATATAATAAATATATAATAAAGTATAAATGTATTATTTCCATCAGGTTTTACATAACTTCTCCTTTGCTCAGGAGAAATATGAAAGGCTCACCTACATTGACTAAATACATTTAAGTATCTTCCCCAAACAACTTCAACTGTGGCATTGTATGTTAGGTTTTTCATCAGGGCCAGTGTTCACATGATTATCCTTAAACAAACAGGACTTCTGTTCATGTGCTCCATTGTTCAATATGGCCTGCANTTGAAGTGCTCCCTCTTATATAGTCCTCAGATTGGGTAGGGATCCTCCCCCCAATTTTGATCTTCTATGTTACGGGGTAAACTAAAACATCCTCCATTTCTCAAAATACTAGTCTTTAAGGTACTTTGTTTTCAATTTTATTATTTTAGAATTATGTATTGGCAGTATTTTAACAAGGAAACTTTTGGCTATGGGTTGCTGGAGACTTTATTAAAAATGTAAATTCTGACTCAGCAGCTTTGGGGTGCAACAGAAGATTCTTCATTTCTAACANGCTCCCAGGTGATACCCACACTGCTGGTTCAAGGACCACTTTAATTAAGGAGAGATTAAAGTACATCAAGTTGGCTTGAGCATTTAACCCCAGGGAGAGCAGGAGGGAGAAGGACTAGAGAGGTGACAAGCTGCTGTCTTTCCTGAGTGATCCCTGTGGAGAGGGAGGGCTGATGATTAACAGCACCAAGCCTAAGATTTCCTGAGGATGTTTTCCCTTTAATTTTCTGAAAAATTCCTGAGAAAACTGTCATGACATGATTTGTTAAAACTTTAAACTTCCTCTCAACTGAAATGAGGAATGAATGGATTAAAAGATTTGAATATTTATCCTAGTATGTTTAAAGCATTTTTTGAGAGAGCCATACACATACTGTATAGACTAGGCTGGCCTCGAGCTTACTGATCCATCTGTCTGCCACTGCCTCCTGAGTGCTAGGATTAAAGGCATGTGCTATCATGCTCTGCTAAAATACTTAAAAAGTAATCTTTCNTCAGCAGAATTTACCATTTATTTTAAATGTAATTTTATAAAATCTTTAAGTATTCAATAGTTTTCATAGAAATAACCTTTTATGTCAATTTACCTATATCATATCAATATTATAAAAATAAATAGCACAGGGTGTTAACTTACAATAAAACACAATTGATTTGATAAGCACACATATAATTTCAAACCATTTAACATAGTTTTAATTGAAATAGTTATGTATTTTTGCAGCATAATTTTCATACACATTCTGTTTATCTAAACCTATGTTCATGACTATACACATACACACAATATATGGTTTTCTCTAGACAGAGTTTCTGTGTAGATCAGGCTGGCCTGGAACTCAAAAGAGTTCCACCTGCCTAAGCCTCCTAAGTGCTGGGATTTAATTAGCATGGCTTCAGATCTGCATATTATAGTACAAATAAAATTAATAGATGTTTGGGGCCAAACATAGTTAACATAANACAAGAATAATTAGTAGCTCATTAATGGCAGTCATCAAATTTCATGTGTGTATAAATCAATATGCCCTATAAAAGGTTGGAAGAATACAGCTCAATCCTATTAAATATTTAGGTGGTGTTCAGAGAAGGTAACTACTCTTGACAAATCAAAAAGAAAGGAGGGGCAACAAGGTGGCTCAGTGGGTAAAGACACTTGCCACCAAGACTGACTGCCTGAGTTCGATCCCTAGGTTCCACATGGTAGAAGAGAAACAACTCCCAAGTTGTTCTCTGACTTCCACATGTACACACACACACACACACACACACAAAATATATTGTGACAGAAAGCAAACAAAGACATAAAATAAAAAATAACAAGGAAATGGAGAAGAGGAAAGACCATTCAAGTATATTTTGTCTAGGATTTCAGTGATGTGCAGGAAACACACACACAAATCAATGTAATTTTTTTTTTTAAAAAAAAAGGATATATGTATTTGGGGTAAATATTAAAAGTGCAAAAAGTTTACAAGAACAATATGTATTAATTGGCCAGGCATTGTGGGAATTTTTTTGACCAATATAGAAAACTACGTTTTAACAGTTTGTGGTTTTTCATTGTTTTGGTGAGTACCCTTAAGAAATCACTTGCCAAACATGTTTTCTTACTTTACACTGGTCAAATTAGNCACTGATGATTCCAATGGACTCTGACAGCCATGTGTTTACACAAAACAGTTTTAAGTCGAAAGTATTAAAGGGATTGAGTGGTAGTCTTCTAACTGCATGAATCAAAGAGGTAGAATCTGTGGCAAACCTGGAAAGGCATGTATTTAAAATAAAAGTTTTGAGAGAATTGAGCTAGTCAAGCGAAACCTGTGTGCAGGCAGGTTCAGTTGGCTAGCAGGCCACCAGGTCAATAGTTCTTGACTGAAGATATTTAAAGACAAAATTTTGGTAGTAAACTTAAGAACTAGTCTAGAAGTTCCAACAGTATNTTTTCTTTGTTGCTGAAAAGCGATGAGGCAGAGAACTTTTTCTCTCACCACTGCCTAAAGATGAAATCATTTTAGGTATAGGCTTAAAGGAAAGAGTAAATTTCAACAGGCAATTTATTGTTTCATTCTGTCAATACTTTTAGTCATGCTGTATGGTACTATAGAGATCTAACATGTGAGACAGTGTGACTCTTAGGATATAAAATATTATTTTATGAATGTGAATGTGCTACGCAAAGCCGATAAAGCCCCATTACGTTAACTCAACTGTGCTATTTTTTAAATTGATACACATTTCAAATGCTATTACAGCTAATGCTTAAGACAAAGGGAATTGAAAACTGAGTTATTGCAAATTAATTTTTTCTGAGGAAGATTAATTTGGAACCTTTTCATTAAAGTCCACAAGAAGCATGTAAGTGGATTCTGAAATTGGTACAAGTCGCTTCATGTTAACTGCAGGCGGTTAAGATGAGGTGTGTGCAGAAATGGTTAGTACACTTTTGCAGAATTATTGTAGAATATTTTTCATGTAACGACAGAATTCTGACTTAAAACAGCTAATTAAGAGAGACACAATGGTTTGGAGGAAACTGTTTTCACTTCTCTGTGCCCATAAGATTTTCCATTCATTCTACTTCCAAGGCAGACAACAAATCATTAACTTAGCAGATTAAAAAATAAAAATCAACTTTTTTGACAATCTGTTCATTCTAAATGTCTATAAATATTATACACAAAATTATCTATAATCAAAGATTTCATGTATTTTATTCAACCTACTGAATATTTACCTATCTTTAGGCCTTAAATCAAGTCAGTTATAAAGAAATATTTTCCTATGCAGCTGGTAACTACTTGAGTACTCCTACCACAGTATTTACAAAGTACCTGGTGTGTTTTTTACTTTTTGATAGTGTGATCTCAAAAAGAATTTCAACAAGCAAACTTTTGAGTGCATAAACACACATAAAAATATTAAAAGGTCTATTAGACCTAAAATAAATATACTATACATCAATACTATATGCCTAAATAGTACTTATTATTGATATATAGCTTTATTAATATTAATAATTCTAATATTAATATTTTAACATTATAATGCATAATTTCCTCAATATAAATCTGATTGTAGAGTATTCTTGATAATACCCCGATGAGAGAAACATACATCAACCAGAGAAGTCTGTTCAGAGACATTCTTAGTGAGAAGACTCAGATGTTGACTGCCAATTCAGTTGTCCTGCCATAGTAGGTGTCTGCATGTAACTGTCCTGACACACCATAGGGAATGAGGTTCTGTAGGCTTTCTTAATGTCCCATCACAGTACACAGTATTGCAAGCTGTGATACACACTTTAACAAAAGCTTTCCCACCACTAAAATTCCAGTCATATACAACCTCACTTAGACTANCCTACCTTCCTCAGATCCACATCAGTGTGTATCTTATATCCCAAATTAGAAACCTTAAAAAACCCACTTGCTTATCAATCAGTTATAGGGAAGGAAAGGGTTATTGGGAAGGCACCAGTGAAATTCAATCACTATATAAAGCATGTACCTGAGAACGAGAAACCCTAAAGAAACTTTGGTAATCAGTATTACATTCCAACACCTTCAGCAAATACTGTGAACACATTTGTGTGCCAGATACAGTTTGAATTATTCTCCTTAATGAATCAAGGCCCTTTATTTTTTTTTATATCAATACCAGAATCTGTTAATTAGAAATGAGAAACTATTTTGTCTTCTCATAGTAAAGGTGATCGCTGCTTTTCATTTTGAATACATTTTAAGGTTTTCTTGATATAGGTGCTAATGTGGCCCTGNATGGCCACAAACTCCTTATTCTCCTGCCTCCATCTCCCTTTGGAGGTTACAGGCACTTTCTTCTAATTTGTATCTTAATGTGTTCAAATTCATTGGTTTTGTGATAAATCTCAGTCCTTTGAGGATAAACTTGTTCTTAATGACAAAAGATTTTTTCAACTAAAAAGTCCTTTTCATTTGTTTCTTCTACTATAGCATATACAAGAATGAGTAAGGCACTTCTCATGTCCCCTATTTGCTGTCTACTATAAGTACAAGTTGGGAGCTGAGGGTAGAGTGAACATAGTACTTTACATTAAAACAAATGCTATCACTGCTTAAGACTGAAAGGTGTTCCTGGAACACAGTATTCCAAGAGAGACACCAATAATGTTTAATGTGCAAGGTACCACCTGAATGCCGCTGCTGATCACACTGGAGTAGCAGAATCTTCACAGTATTCCAGCTGTTGAAACACATTTACAATAATTAAAGCAATTTCTACCAATTTCCTTATTTTGCTTTTTTCATTATATATATATATTTCATTATATATATGTATATATATATATATCTTTTAAAAACAGGTGTTTCCCAATGTATTAAATGAAATTAAACATACAAAATACCTTAGTTATACAACCTTTTTATTTTAGCTTTATTAAACAGTGCAGAGATTTTCTTATAACAAGACTAGAAGATTAGTCAGTGAGAAGTTTGGGGCTAGCAACTACAATTTCAAAAGAAACAAGCAATTAGAATTAGCCAGAACTAGCACAAAGGTAGAGAACACTAATCTAGTCCAGCACAGGGGAGGCAGAGGGGACACAGGAAGCTCAACACTAGCACAAAACAACTAAATCATCTTAGGAAAATAGCCTAGGGTGAAAACTTTGTACACTTAAAATGCAGGAATTGAAAACTTTGTACACTTAAAATGTAGGAACTTTGCAAGGGGAAAACAGCCCCTTGTGTCAGCTCTCTGCCTAAGGTTGCTCTTCCCTCTGTAGCTGAGTGTTTATTAACCTACAGAGGAAGGTCATTTGGTCATGGGGAGCTTGTGCTTCTTTCATTAACTGGATATGACACAATGTCTAGGTGCCACACACCCAAAGCTAAAAAATAAGATAGTAGCTTAAACTCCACATTCCTTATTTTAAAATATATCTTGTAGGAATGCATATTATGACCAAATGGGGGGTATATAAGACATAAACTATTAACTGAGCAGAGCTGTCAGTCTACTTGGGCCTCAGTTCTAGTAAGATGATTATAGAAAAGTAGTTTATGAAAGTAATCAAACTGTTAAGACATGTCAAAATGTCAAGACTAAGATTTCTAACTTCCTGTCAACCAAATGGATTGCATCTATGTATGGAAAGTGGTTTATCGAGAACTTGGCAACTTTACTGAATGAAACTACTATTCAAGAAAGTCCAACCCCATGTCTGCCTGATTCTTTTTATGTCAGAAAATNACTCACAACCAGACTTGGGGCTTAAGAATTTTTTTGAGATATGTATTAAGCAATTACTTNAGTGTCATCAGGAGACTTTATGTAACTCAGCTGACACTACAACTATCCTGAAAAACACCACAGTTGGGACCAGGCAAGGATATTATTGGCCTCAGAAGAGTGAGATAAATGAATCATCATCTTGAGGTTTCCAATAACAGAGCTTTTAAAAACCAACTCCATTGCTACAAATTTTACCACAGATTGTTAGCTCTAATATTTCAAAATAGTCCAAAATAACCAAAACGTTAACCTTAATACTGTCAGTACTCTATTGCCTTCAAAATAGAATTAGTATTTTGGTTTACCAAANATTGTATCTTCATGTTTTGACATTTAGTTCAATATGCAACCAAAAATCTTTAAACTATCTTAGTACATCAATACTGTAACAGGCCACTTTCAATTTTTATGTAGTTCCCACAGTTTATTTAATATTTTTAAAAAGCAGTTAACAAAGTGCAGATGTTACTATTGCTGTATCTTCCTCATCACCTTATTTGGTATGATGCAGTCATTTTTAGGGTTCCCAGTAGAGTAACAGTGACAAAGTGAACAGGCCCACTCCCTCCACCCCCTACCCTCAATCAAAAAGAAAAAGGAAAACAGAGTGAAAAGGATAGAAATAAGACTTAGGGTACAGGGAGAAGGGAACCTTAAATCATTAAGTATGGGAACACAGAAGACAGCTTTTTGCACCCCTTCATGCCACACAATAAACACTGAAGGAATAACTAAGGACTTCCTAATCAAAAACCTTTCAGGAAGCACCGGTGGACTTCTGGATTTGTTCCTTTAGAATCAAAATGCTCTGCCTTTGCTCAGGAGGCAGCATGGCGATCTGGTCTGCAGTCAGCTGAAGAACCTGCATGATCAAAGCTGCTTTTTCTTGATCTTGTGGAGTTACCTGGCTTTGCCCAGGGCTAAAACTGCTAGGCTGGCCTCCACCTTGCTTACTAGCTCCTTGCATGCCTGCTCCTTGCATCCCTCCTTGCATGCCTGCTCCCTGCATCCCTCCTTGCATGCCTGCTCCCTGCATCCCACCTTGCATGCCAGCCCCCTGCATTCCTCCTTGCATGCCAGCCCCCTGCATCCCTGCTCCTTGTATACCTGCCCCCTGCATGCCACCTCCAGGATTTCCCACTCCTGCAATGTTTGGAACCTGTCTAGGTCCCTGAGGGCCACCTGCCCCCATATTAATGGGGCCAGGACCCTGGATTCCACCAGTCATNGGACCTCTGGAACTAGGGCCAGGGCCCCTCATCTCTAGTCCTCTAGCATCCATGCCTCTTGCTTCCATCCCTCTGGTTTCCATTGCACAGGTCTCCATTCTTCTCTCCATTCCTCGTGGCTCCAAGACCTCAGTTTCCATGGGCCGAGTCTCCATCCCTCGAGACTCTCTTCCTCCTCTACCATCCATAGGCAGGCCTCTTTGATCTATCATGGGACCTCTGGGCTCTCCAATTAGCATTCTGGGATCTGCTGCTAATGGTCCTCCTCTCATATCATGGGAGGAAGGGCCACGGCTGTCATGACCATGGTGCATGGGGGGACCCTGGTGGGGTGGACCCATAAAACCTCTGGGTTCTACTTCTCCAGTAACTGAGAGCAAAGTCCCTCCACGTGGGTCATTTGGNGCATCTCCCAGGAGTCCTCGAGGAGGTATGCCACCAGAAGGCATGGGTCCACGAGGTATTGGAGGTCTAGGATCGGACATCTGCATTTGTCCTCGCTCTAAGGGCACTGGACCAACCACTGGCATGCCAACTTGTGGCTGCATTGCTCCTCCTGGAGTTAAGGAACCAGGTCCAGGTCCAGGAACTGCAGCTGGTATTGGCCCCGGAGCTGGAATTCCTCCCTGTATAGAAGTCTGCATCAGAGGAGGAATGTCCTTCACAGGTCTTCTTGGCAAATGCTGAGGCTGAGGGGCTGGAGGATTCTGTTGGTTCAGCATAACATTAGGTCCNGGGCAGAGCCCAGGGGCAGTGGCAGGGCCAGGGCCAGGGCCCGGGCCAGGGCCAGGGCCTGGACCACCAGGGACAGGCCCAGGGACAGGCTGAGATTTGCCTGGGATCAGTGGTGTGACATGTATCTTACGATGCAAAATTTTGAGTGCAATCTCTGGATCCATGATTCTCATGACCACTTGGGCCTGCAGCAGAGCATACGCCAGTTGTGGGTTCTGAAGTAGCATGTTTCGAGCTTCCTGGTGACTGTTTTGGACACACAACTTCATTTGCTTCATCAGCTCAAACATCTGCTCGGGGGGCAGGCTGGCGACAGCTCTAGTAATCGATTCTGGAGCATCTTCTGGATCAATAGGGTCCCCGTAGGGCGAGTCAATGATAGGCGCTGCCGGGCCTAAGCTCTTTAACTCCTCCTTGTTCTTTTCACTGGCGGCATTGTCCACCCGAAGGGCTCTCCCACTAAATTCTCGCCCATTGAGGTTCCGCATGGCACTAAGCGCAGTCTCCTGGTCTTGGTACTCGCAGAAGCCATAACCCTTGGGCTTTCCTGTCTCTCTATCGTATACGAGACGGAAACTGACAACGGAACCAACCTCCGAGAAAATGTCCTTTAGCTGCTCCTCCGTCGCCTCATACGGAATGTTCCCCACGAACACTGATCGCAGTGACCGATCCATGGCTGGGTCTCTCACCGCCAAACTCGACATGATTCCGGCCGAGCATAGAGCGGACAGCGAATTCGTCCAAGAGTCGTCCTCTGGCGAACCACGCTTCCGCTGTGGAAGGGAAGCAGACGTCAAACTCCGGACAGAAACCTTTCCGCTATAAGTCCATAGTTCCGCTAGGCCGCAGAAACTGTTTCCTGACACCGGACTAATTTATCTAACGCCTTCCGCCTCCTGTCGCGCGCTCGTCTGTCCGCGCCTGGTTACTGACAGCGTGTTTCCTTTCCATGATCCTATTGGTCGAATTTCTCCAGCGTCCCGCCCCCTCTTCCTGCCGTCGCTGGATGCATTCGAACTGACCACATTAAAGATGGCCGCCCGGACCTCGCTGTGGTAACCGGCAGCGTCGGCTTTCCTGGACAACTGGGGCGGTTTTCTTTGCGTTCCACGAGCCGGAAACCGCCAAACGAAAGCTGATTTAAGGCTTAATGTTTTAATTTCTGATACATGTGTTTTCACAGCGTCTTCCGTTTAGTATAGAATATTTGGAATATTTAAAATTATATTCCAGATTNTGAGGTAAAAAANNGATATCTGTCCCTTAAAATTAAAACACCTCCTTAAAAAACATTAAAAAAATTAATGTCCAGAAAGACAAATTAAAGCNTCTGTCAGCTGCACCGCCGCCCCAATGTTATAGCTTGTTGAAAGTGTTATTAGGTGCAGGATCCTCTTAGGTTTTTCTCGGTGTGCGCAGGCAGTTACGGTGGTCATTCTCCTACTTGCTAATATTAATCGACTTTAATGTTAAATTGGAATTAACTAAAATGTATGGCTGCAGAGTATGGATTAATCGAATTTATTTAACTTTTATTGTACACATTGAGGTAGCTGTGATTTCTAATTTTTTTTTAATTTTTATTTTATTTTGAGTCAAGTTCTCGCTATGAGATGGAGTCTATGTAGTCCTGGCTGTCCTGGAGTTCATTATGTAGATCGGACTGGCCTCAAACTCACAAGACATCTGCCTGCTGCTGCCTCCCCAGTGCTGGGATTAAAGGTGTGCACCACCACTGCCTGGCAGCATATTTTTTATATTCAATTGTCAGTTTATTCAATAAATCAAGATATCAGGTGTATTAAAATTATTTTTGTTATTTTAACACAAGGCTTCTCTTAAGCCCAGGTTGGCTCAGAATTCATTGTGTATGTAGTTCAAACTGTCCTATATGTATGCCCCTGTATGCTGGGATTAAAGGTAAGCACCACAAGCCTTGTTCTTACCTGACTGATTTTCAAAGAAAAACACATCAATCAAACAAAACATCTGAGGCCTGTGGGATTGTCTTGCACACTTATCACTGTTAAAGACTAGCAGTTTAGTCCATTCTAGAAATGGTTTTTAAACTCCTGCTCTGAGCATCTGTCCATCAGTCATACTAAAAAGTCATACTAAAAAATAAATGACAACTAAAATCATAGGCATTTTCAACAAACAGGATTGACCAACAAAATCACCGGAATCTCTGACAGATTTGGAAAAAAATGTGGTGTTTACAGCAGGGAGGTCAAACAAGTCTGGAATTGCTAGAACTTCGGAGCCTATGACAGGCTGAGCCTCATTGTGAGTTCAAGGAATAGCATAGGCTATATACTGAATTGCAGGCCAACCTAGGATACATATAAGACCTCCCTCCCCAAATGGGTTTTAGCTATTTCCAGAAATTAAATTTTACATAAAATTATAAAAACTATAGTCTTTATGAGTCTATAAATGGTATTAAAATATTAAATGAAAGATTCACCATAAACTGGGCATGCTGGCTCACACCCTTAATCCCAGCACTTGAGACACTTCCCAGACAGCTTGGTCTGTATATCTAGTTCCAGGCTAGTCATGACTACACAGTGAGACCCTAAAAAAATAAAAATAAAAAAATAAATAAATAAATAAATAAAGTTTAAAAGGGATTCACTATAGATTAAGTAGATCTATTCTAGATATATTCTTAAAATACTTTGAATAGTTTCAGGCACATTTTACCCTTCATGCTGAGAATGACTTGAGGACCTCAACCCTACCACTAAATTATAATCCCAGCTCTAGACCCAGTGACTTTTTTTTTTTATTTGTCTTGATCTCTCAAAGAATAACCAAAACACTCCACAAAAATTTCCCTAGTCCCACCCCCTTCCTGTAGGTTAAAAATAATTCCTTTTCCCTTGAATGCAAGCAGTTCCTTATCTGGACTTTTTTGTTGATAGTAATTCATTTGCCTTTTAGTAGAATTTTGATTTGCATCTATAAAATAACTCAAGGAAATATGTAGGACTTTTTATCCATTGACTCTCTGCCTCATATTTCTCATTCCATAAATGTCTTTCCCAGCACTGTCAGTAGAGCAGTGTGAAAACTGATCTGTTAGAAAAATTTCTCTGCGTGGGTTTTCTGTACTGTTGCATCAGACCCACCAGTAAATAAACACCTCAAAACTGAAATTTTCCACATCTCTCCTAACAGGAATACATTTTGCCGACNCCTAAAGGTAATTTTAATGCAAGCTGTAGTTGGAGAGCTACTCCCCTACAAGGAGACAATCGTATCATATATATATAGATAATAGATTGACATGTATAGATGAGGTGTTTTGTTTTGTTTTCACCAGTGTCTCCTCAGCCCTTAGGGTGAAGCTGAATCCGTGGAGTTCCCATTATTTCATTTGTTGAATTCATTGTGTCTTTAGAGTTTGAGAATTAACAAACCATTTAACTTGGAAAGAAATAAGTGGCATTAAATAACACAGTCCAAGTTGTAAAGGNCTGTAGCCAGGCCTTTATTTTATTTCTATTATTTTATTCCTAGGTCAATGATAATTCTTCCAGGATACTCTTTTTAAGAATTGGATACATGATAAAGTATCTAGAAACGGAATAAAGTAATCTAGAAAGATCTAGATTCCTAAAGAAGGCTTCCTGGTAGAAGTGGTATTGAGAGATGGTTCACAGTCTAATGTAGATAAATAGAACTGAAGTGATTCAGGCAGCAGCTACAATTGGCCAANGTATGAAATTGAGACTTTGTATTTTTCATGACCTAGAAGCAAGCTAAGATGNCTAGTGATTGTGTGTTAGGATAGGCCATAAAATTTCTGAAAAGTTAAAGTCATGGAAACAGTCATGATAGTAGAGTCAGCAGGCTTCTTTTTTTCCTCCTGAAAACGTACATAGACTAATANCAGAGGCTCGGGAACACCAATCTCATCACATTAGCTTTTCCAGCAGAGCGACCCATCAATCCTTTTCACCCAAGTGTGGCATCTGGCCTTCCTTCGTTTAACATCCTCTAGTGTGGCTTCATTTTTACTACTCATCCCTCATCACTTTGTGTACTTTTTCTGGCCANCCTATACACTTCATTTCTCATCATCTGCAGTCTGCTTTTCTACTCCCTGGCTTCCGCCCATGCTGCCTCTCTATCATGATACCTTTGTTTCCCACTTCCCAGTCCACCACGTTTAAGTTCTTGTTCTTCAGTGTCCACCTCAATGTCTTGCCTACTAAAAGCAACAGTATAAGTTTGGTGCCCATGTATTAGATGTGTCTTTGAGTTAGGTAGTCACAGAGTCTCAATTAATAGCTAATTAGAATTAGGCACAAAGATGTTAATGAGTTTGTCTAACTATCACAGGCAACAGTTTTATACATGCCACTTGAATAAAAAAAAAAACAAGCTTGAGAATGATCATTCTACTCAACAAATGACCCACGCATACACAGTAAGAGGCAAAGCTACAGCCTGAAACCAGGTCCCTTGAAATTAAGCTTCCTATTGCTCAGTTAATCTAGTAGTCATGGGTTACTGAGGCCTGGGCACAGCCTCCATTGGCCTTTTTCCTGATTACCTCTGAGTGTTACTAATTGCAATTTTGANATGACAATCAGTGCTATGGCAATAGATGGACTGTAAGTATAAAGACTGAATTAGTTGAGGAAAATGTTTCCTTTTTTAAACTGATAGGACCAACATAAAACCTCACATAAGGCTTTTTTAGAAGTATGCAATCACATAGGTAAAGAATTCATTTCTGTTACAGAGCCTGGATTTCTCAGGCCCCAAATTAAGCTGATCTGAGAGATGTTTCCCCCAAATTTGTANTATACTTAATATGAAAAGATCATGGAGGGAAGTAAATAGNAAATTCCATTCACTTATGATTCACTTTTGTTGGCAAGAAAAATATTATATAAANTTGGGGCTCTGAGAGTATACCACTACACAGCTACAAGTTAAATGGAGCCCAATGTTGTGTAGTTCAACACCATTCTATTGATAGGTTAAGGAAATGAGGCGTGAGGAAAGTAAGGGCCTGGACCAGAATTAACTGCCAAGTTACTGGCACCATTATACTGGGTCTAGATCTNTAGTCTATGCCATGCAAACAGTGTTCACAGGTAGTAGGATGAAGGGGATTCCACTTAAGACTTNAATCTTAGACTTGGGTTGACAGGAAATCATGTGTTTGTGGACAAATCACTTCTACTTACTCCCACTTTGGCATCTTTCAAATGAGACTACTGTCACCAGCGTTGNATTGTTGTGTAGAATTCATANCATTTATCATTTCTCATATTGTATTATTAATCTGCAGTTTTATATAATAGCAGTTTGCAAAGCAGAATTTAAGTGGAAAGAGGTACAAGTCTTACTAATGCTGTTTTGAGATGTGCATCATTTTTATCACTGAAAGGACTGGATTTGATGAGCCAATGGCCTGTGGTTAGATTGTATTGTTTATTTATTTATGGTTTCTCAAGACAGGGTTTCTCTGTGTAACAGCCCTAGCTGTCCTGGAACTCACTCTGTAGACCAGGCTGGCCTTGAACTCACAGAGATCCGACTGCCTTGCCTTGCGAGTGTTGGGATTAAAGGTGTGCACCACCACCGCCCGGCAGATCATATTATTTTAAACATGTATACAGACAACTTTACAATGCATAACAGCCATTTGTTGTTGTAACACGCACATTTGTAGCTGAGCATGGATNGTTTTCAGGCTCATCCCATAGGACACTTAAGTGAGAGTTTACTAATCATATTGGTGTTCCTGAGGTTCTTTTAATGAACCATGTTCTCTTCAAATATTTGGTTAGCTACAATTATAGTTAGTCATTTTTATTAAATAGGCTTGTGTGAACTTTTACAATGGATGGGGTGCACAGACTCCTCCAACATTGCCTTGGTCTAGTACCTATTTGAAGTNCAGGGCCATGTTCAAGCTGTCATTAGATGGCTCCTTTTGAGTAGGCACTGCCAGACAAGCCCNGGTATTCAATTATTAGAAGGCAGAACTAACTGGACAAGAAGCAGAACTCTCCATTCTTGCTTATTATTTTCTGTGACCAGAATAGCCAAATACCCAACTTCAAAGAAATGTCTGAACTACAGTTNTCTTCATAAATCAGGGTAGAATTTCCCTTCTGAAGTGCTATGAGTCTAAGAAAGAACCTATCTTGTCCCCGAAGTTATGGGAAAGTGGCCTTTCTGTAGNACTTNGTTGNNGGGNCAGAGTTAAAAACATCACCAACAAAACAACAGTGTGACAGAATATATTTGAACTCCTTATTACAGTTGAATGCTCCCCAAAAAACATTACTTCAGGAGTGCCAGTTTAAATTTGTCATATTATGCTAGACTCCTCGGAGTTAGAAGTTATGCTGAAATGTAAAATGTAGTGTATATAGAAATGTCATAGCTAGTACTCCACTGCAGCTACAGAAAGGAGCGACATTGAGAGTTATTTTAATACTATCTCATGACCTGTCATTTATCAGTCTGGTAGGGATGCAGTGAGAAAAGAGCACAAACTGGGTGGTTTAAAGAACAGAAATGTATTTTCTTGCNTAATATCAAAATGCTGGCAGCCTCGCTTTCCCCTGAGGTTCCTCGCACTGTGTCCTCACCTGGCCTTCATTCTGTGCCTTAGAGGATGTTATATCAGATTAGATAGGACCTCTNTGCTTGTGGCCGCATTTAACCTTAGTTATCNCTAAGCTCTAANATGAGATATAGTCACAGTAGACATTAGGTCTTCAAATGTCAAACAGGGGGCTCACAAATAAGTGCAGAACAGGCAATAANGTTGATGTCTTCAAGAAAAGAAGGAACAGGTGTTTTCAGGCTTTCATGATAATATGTTCCATCTCCCAGCCCCCANTTTGCGTGTGTGCATATGTGTATGCATGTATGTGTGTGTATAACTGTGCATACATGAGTATATTAATATGTGTGTATGTATCTATATGTATACATGTGTGTATATGTGTATGCATGTATGTGTATGTATGACTGTGCATACATGTGTATATCAATATGTGTGTATGTATATATATATGTATACGTGTGTGTATATGTGTATGCATGTATGTGTGTGTATGACTGTGCATACATGTGTATATTAATATGTATGTATATATGTATACATGTGTGTATATGTGTATGCATGTATGTGTATGTATGACTGCATACATGTGTATATTAATATGTGTGTATGTATATATGTTTGTTATGTATATATATGTATACATGTGTGAATATGTATGTGTGTGTTGTCCTTCTTCTCACCCTCTTTTCTTTGCACTGNTTCTTCTGTGTTGGAGAACCAGATGTCTCTGTTTTTTCTCCTCTCTTCATTGCTGCTTTAATTCTCTGGGGGGAGAACTTAAGTGCTAAGTTTTCTCTGATGTCTACCCATTAGTTCAGTGTGACAAGGGGGATGAGTCTAGGGGTGAAGTGGGATTCTGCCCCAACTCTACTGCTGCAGGAGAGATCAACCAATGCATGGAATGCCAAGAGTTAATGTCCCCTGTCTGTGGAGTCCCAGAGAGGTCCAGGGCTGGAGCTGGGGTCCAGAGCAGAACCTATTATCAAAAACAGGTTTTCAGTGAATTTGATTATTGGTGCAGTAGCGCTGGTAAAGGCTGAATCCTCATGGACCATGGATTC